>JAVDPK010016762.1:0-16437 GCA_034780415.1 Cichlasoma orientale
CACACACACACACACACACACACACACACACACACACACACACACACACACACACACACACACACACACACACGAGAGCCGTACCCACAGCTTCCTGTACTTGAACTACCCTCAAAGATTCTGCTGTTCCAACAACAGTGGCCTCCCGCCTGGTAGAAACCACTACAGCAGAGATGTCAGCGGCTGTTCAGAGGCCTGTCAATCACTGTGAATGGCTGATTGCTATTCCCTGCTGCTTTGTGCATTGGCATTCTCTAAATGCAGCCCTGACCAGTTTGATTAATCGTTCCTGCTTGAGCGGTCAATAGAAGCAGACGATGTGCTGCAGGCCTGAGGAGCACGTGATGTTCTACTTGTGCACTTTAAGTCTGCGGCTGCTGTGACTCACATGTGGGGTAATCTTTTACGGGTAATGGGAGGTTCTGAGCTCTTTTCCATGCAGAACTCTCTTTGTTGAAATCCAAAATTTACAGCTCACTTCAAAATGTGACGCAAGAAATAATTATGACATTCTGATGACAAAAAATAAACCTTAAATGATTTTGATAAACCTAAAACTCAAGAAGGTTCAACAGTAGACTGACGTGTGTCTTACTGTGGACAGTACATATGCAGTATTTTGTGCTTTTACCACATAAGCTAGCAGCTGCATTATCACACCTCCAGTGATGAGAAATAAAACGAATGTGCAAAAACTGCAGTTCCTCCGATGTTCCTCCGAGGGCTGGCTCCAGCAGTGACTCCGTCCCCACAGAGTCTAATGTTAGAAAACGTCACAGCAGAAATAAACATGTTGGCTACAAAAACTGGATTTGCAGCTAATTTCTCACTTCATAACAACCGTACAGGGGTTTCATTTTTTAATAATTCACTAGTTTGGATTTTATTGAAGCTTAACGTTTGATTGACAGCTGATCTGGACCTCTTGGTTGTATTTGTGGTGCTGGCACTTGTTTTGAAACCGTCCAAGAAGTTTGTGCTCCAGCATTTAATGAATTTATTGCTCAACACTAATTAACAGGCATCTGTGGCCGTGTGCTAAACTCTTCAGTTTATTGATACCGCAGCAGCAGCAGCCTCTCATCGGTCAGTTCTGGCTCCAACACGCCCAAGAAGGCTAAAGCGAAGGCTTCGAAATGCAGAGATATATGTTTATGCCTTTTATATACAGTACAGTCTATGGATCACAAGCAGTTTAAGTTAACATGAATAAAGTCAAGCTCTACCTCACACGTTCTGACTGAAGCAGAGACTAAAGGTATTATTCATATTTTTAAATATGTCTTCAGCATTTTTGGTTTTTACTGAAGACCCAACAGATTTTCCCATGAATCTCTTCTAGCATTGAGCTATTGGGACCTACAATTCATCTACTTTACTTAAATCGTTGCTGTACTTTAATTTAAAATGTATTTATTGATTTCTTAAACAAAAATTTTTAATTTCCTATCATAAATTTGCAGAACTCATTGCATTACTGCCATGCTCCGAGTTTTGCTGTGTTGGTACTGATAGTCATTTCCAGAACCTTCCTAATATACACAATAGGAATCTTGGTGAGATGGAGGCGTAGGGCTGCGAGCTGCTGCTTGTAGCTTCATCAGCAGTTTCTTCCAAACATGTTAGTGTCAAGGCTGATTCTTAAAATGTTAAACTTGATCTGGCAAACAGGACATTATCTCACCTTCCTGCCACTTTCCTCCACCTCTTTTAACACAAATCACAGATTTGAGCCTGAATACAAGATAAAATGGTTTGTTGAGATGAGCGTTTCCTGCAGGTCCAATCTAAATTCCCAGCTCTCCTCTCCTGCCTGCTTGATGAATACTACGAGTGTGGACAGAGAAAGTGAGAGAGAGATATGTGCAAGCATTAAATGTGTATTCATCAGGTCTGGCCCCGGCCATTGACAGGCTAATCAATGTTTAGTAATAAGGCTGAATGTGGAATGAGGTGTGGGGGGTCTGGGTCAGGATGGAGGAAAGAGATATCAATTAAGCAGGGAACTGCAGAGTCCAGGCGCGAGGAGCTGAGACGGCAATATCCCAACTCTGCTTCATTAACTAAACAGTGTGCGCTGAATGCAAAACTCCTGCAGCCCCCTCCTACAAAACCACCTCCCACCCTAACAGTAAATGGCTGCTTTAGTCAATGGAAAGGAGTCACTGCAGCAGGTAGAAAAAACTTTTGATATTTCACATAATGAAATCCAGACGACGTGCAGGGAAATGATATCCAGGTGTGATGCAATAAAGCGAAAGATGCAAGAAGCCTGCAGGCTGGAAATGCAAACAGGACCCAAACACATTAGCGATAATATTGTGAGATATTTCCATATAATATACATTCAGTGAAAATTGGAAGAAACAGCTGGTAACTGTAAATAGGCTCATTCGCAGTTTGCTACACAAAAGGAAAACCCGACTGTGACTTTGGGAGCTACAGTGCAGTTTAAAGCACTTCTAAATTTTCCAGCAATTAAGGTGCTTCATAGTTCTGCTCTACGGTATTTTCAGGAGAAACTATTGCATCATCTATCGATCTATCTATACACGGTGTATATAAATATGACTGCGCTACCGTAGGACTGTCCCACGTGCCTTGGTTTCAACTCGTCAGTAAGGTAGGCCTGACTTAAAGCATGACCTGCTTTATCGTTCTTTTTTACTCTTTTGGCCATCATTCTTTTAGAGAATAAATATCATGTTGTATAAAATAAAAGTTGAAATTAGCAACTGAAAC
Source organism: Cichlasoma orientale (assembly GCA_034780415.1). Lineage (NCBI taxonomy): Eukaryota > Metazoa > Chordata > Actinopteri > Cichliformes > Cichlidae > Cichlasoma > Cichlasoma orientale. Next base: position 2,743 of record JAVDPK010016762.1, read on the forward strand.
CATAAACTCACCAGGAAGGGCCTACCCAGCCCGCAGAGCAACTGAGCAGTAGGCAACCCCCCCCCAAAATTGGACCCCTGTTGGCCATCTGGGCCAAAGTTCTGCAAAATAATTTCAAAGCAGTTATTCAAATAGTATCGGTCATACACTGGAGGAGGATGAGTGGTGAAGTTCAAGTTTTTCTGCCCCTATTAAGCTGTTGAATCTGGATACTAGATATGACCAGGAAAATTATTCATAAGCACCACCATCACCACCTCCATGTCAACACAAATCTGCTAAAGCCAGTCATCCAAATCCAGAACCACAACAGCTGACAGTGACGGCGTCCTCCTGGTCGCAGCTTCACTAAAACAGTGACTGCCACTTCATGCTTTGGGTAACATCCCACTGACCGTCCAGCAGCACAGCGGCTTTACCGTATGGCTCGACTACGGTTGCAGCAACGGGATGGATTTAAGGACAGAACATTTAAGAAGACCTTGACAAACAGGCAGCTTTGGAGACAGCAGGGTATATGCTGCTTCCAGCGGGGAGGGGGACCAGAGATGACCTCGAAATCTACATGGGAACACCAGAGGAAAAAAAAAGATCAAATGAAAAAATATGTTTGCATGCAGCTGCTGGCAGAATATGTTGTATCCGGTCAACAGAAACTGAGCGCTCGCTTCCATCCTGTTTGCCTCTATGATGGACAACCAGCTCAGCAACAGCAGCAGCGACAGAATCGATTAATCGGTTGCTTGTAATGAAAAAGAAATTACAATCCAAAACTCACAATAACTGATTGTCTTATTGAAGCAGTGAGATAAATAGGACGTGGGGCCACTCCAACCCAGAGGCCAAGAAAATCATTTGACTATTCACGTTTGCTCTGCAACAAACTTCACCTACAAGTGGGCCGAAGCCCCATCTATCCTCTACACACTGAGCAACACATGCCTCTACATCACTGTCAGGACTCACAAATGGGAGCACGTGCTCCTCCTTTTCTCCATACATGACCGTTGACGCCATAAACGCGCGTCACCCGCTAGTGGTCGCAGTTTCCTGCCTGGACTCACTGCAACTTAATTCAACTTACTTGTACATGCAGACTGGCGTGCTCACGAGTAATAAGACACGCAACCTAAAGGCAACTTTCATAAGTTTGCACCTGAACTCCCCTTTCCCCCTTCAGGTCTTCTGAGGGAGCTGTAATTCCCCGGCACGGCGGCAAAGCAATAAAAATGCAAATTCACATTTTCTCAAACCTGGAAATAAATGATATACGCGGCGTTATTTTCCACTCAAGCCCATTTCATGCCTCTGCTTACCTGAAAAACACAACCGTTTGCCACAAATAGATCCCCAGCACGTTTAGTCGGCACATTTTTGCCAGTCTCATTTTGTGTGGAGGGGGGTGAGGAGGTATTTCTTAATGGGGGTGGGGGAGTTACACTCTGGAGAGGACGAAAGCCCCTCCAAAAAAAGAGAAAAAAGAAAAAAAACCTTTAGTGGAGGAAGATGAGGGTGAGAGGGGAGGGGGGTTGTGGTTATGGTTTATGACCTCCAAGGTGAACCGAAAATGTTCCGCTTTTTTGTGTGTGTTTCAGATCCCGGAGTCGCCGGTGCCGAGCCGCGCGATGCTCATGACCTCACTCTCCATGAAATCATGCTCATGTCCGCTCTCACGCCTCCTGCGCCGCCACTGTGGACGGGGACAATCCACTAAATCCACCTCGAAATTGTGTTCAGGACCACGGACAGAGGCAGGCTGCGGCGGGGAAGCTTGTCCAGATTTTGGTTTGGGAGGGGAGGGAAAAAGGGAAGAAGGAGAGGGGGGGTTCTCGAGAGCAGATCACAGGCTGCTGTTAACTGACACACAATTACATCCAATTACTCTAAAGTCCTGTCTGTGCGATCCGCGGCGGGGGAAATAAAACATATTCCTTCAGTGGTGGCTGTTTGGCTGCGGGAACCTTGCCGTCTCCAGAGGGTTGAAAAAAATGTGCATGTGTTATATTCCCCAGATCCACTCAGAGAACAGACCCACACAGAGGAGTGCTTTCTCTGCAGGTTTTCTCACATGCATCCTAGAGCCAGCGGAGCGTCGCTCTGGAACCGTGCGTAGAAGCTGTTGTCCCGGCGCTGCTGCTGCTCAGAGAGGGGGGTCTGCAGGTAGAACAAGTCTGCCTCCTTTTCTCCCTCTCCTTCTTCTTCTTTACGTCCTCCTCCTCCTGCTGCTGCTTCTCCCTCTTCTTCTCGTACTTGTCTCCCAGGGGCGAGTAGTTGTAGTAGTAGTACTTGGCGCTGCAGCAGCACGGCTCAGCTACTCCCATTGTCTGGTGGTGGTCAAGTTGGAGACGCACCGGCGGCCGCTGCTGCGCTCCGCATCCGCTCCCACTCGGGCACCGGTTCCGCCGAAACGAGAAAAAATAAATCAACCCCCGTCGGAGAGGTGAGAGTCTTACATTAGCGAGCACACCGGCGTACTGGACTCATGTGGACCCTGTTCCGTGGCGGGAGAGCGACAGCGACATTGGCCCCTGCCGGCGCGCGCGCACACGCACACACACATATACGCGGAGGTGAGACACAGACGCACAGCCAGCCTCGGTGCGTTCCGACACTGTATTTTCTTGCTGCAGTCATTTACCAAACTCCAAAAAACCCACCTCGCCGCGGCTAGACACGCCCACAAGATACTGCCATTGGGCTGCGCGGTCCTGGAGCTCGTCAGTGATTGGCCGGAGGAGGTGTCACTAGCCGGATATGCGCTTCTGCCCCTTATGTGAGGATCCCCTGAGGAAATATCACTGAACTTACTGAGCCCACAGACCTATGATATTCTTAAAAGAGATGTATCATGTGTCTGTGGCGAGTTTACAGTCGTGTTATTGGAAGGGAGCCGAGAGTTTAGCAAAAATACACTGAGATGTATCTACTGAAAAATAATGTGAGGGAGGAGGTAAAAGCTGGAGCAGTTTCAGGGATCAGGTACTTCAGAAGTAAATAGAGAAACTCTCAATGGAACAGACAGAAAAACTCAAGTTTTAACCTGATTTATTTTTGTGTTCTCATCATGATCGAAGGGGGAGTTGTCTGATTGCTTTGGGCTGGGTAATTTTTTGATTGGACCTGTCACTTTTTTTTTCATTCTTTCTTCAGACTCAACTCTCCCAGTTTTTGACTCTCACAACATCCTCTGATACTAATGGACAAACTTCCATAAGCTTTCAGCTTCCTTACTGCCCCAGAGAAGCCTGTGTTCAGGATATCCAGAGTTTCTGTTTGGTGAAGAGAAACCAGTTTACTTACGCGTAGCATCATCGCCTTAAGGTCCACGTTGTTGAATGTTTAGGGGACTGCATAAAAGCCCATCTGCCTTCTTGCATTCCTAAAATGCTTCACTCAGTGTAGCCAAATACGGATGCAAACGGACACAAATGTGATTGAAGTGAATTCCACTTGCATAAATGGCTAACTATGATTTTTTAAACTGCTTAAATAGGTGATGTTTTTTTGCTTAGCTGCCTGTGATTTCATTACTTAGTTCATCTCATGGTGCTTTATTTTTCATAGGAATGTATTATAATTACAGGGTTTTTTTTTCAAAGTGATCCTATAATTTACCAACAGAGTGCAGGACTGCCAATGTGGCCTTATAGTAAGTGAAGTAAGTGAGAGGTACTTATAAACTTTAATACTGTAATGTTGGCACTCTAATAATGCCTTCTGTGATATTATTGTAGCACACTAACACACACACACACACACACTCCTCTTCCTCAGGACCATTTTGTCCGAAGTGTCCGCTGGAACGTGACTCTGATTCTAATGCCTGCAGGCACTGAAGGAATCATAAGCCTGAGCGATACTGGGACTGAAGAGCACACACACACACACACACACACACACACACACACACACACACACACACACACACACACACACACACACACACAAAGACAGAGAGGGAGGGACGGACGAGAATATGATGTCTTCATTAGTGTAAAGGGAAAGATGCTCCATCTGCAGGGCTTCTACCTCAGTCTCATTTCTGAGTAAACAGCTCACAAAGACGGATGGGTCACACAGGTTGTAACACAACACTTTATACTAAATATCTGAATTATTAATAAAACACAGAAAGCAGAGATCAGAGTGGCACTGGCTGTGCTGAGACCTGAAATAGAGGATCAAGTCTGACAGAATTATACTAGCAGCCATCATAGTTGCAGTGGTAACAGCAAAGGTCCACTGGATTTCATTTGCTATAAACTGTCTGATAATGATTGTGGTCATTTTTATTACGATCTTCTCATGTTATTGTAATGTTGTCTAAATCAGTTTAGCAGAAGTGGGCAAAACGAGCATCTCAGTTCGGTCCACCACGTCCTAAAAGTGGAAGGGAACCTCCAAAAAACGCGTCTGCTCGTCTTTGACGTCGCGTCTCAGATGCAGTTTTGTTCTGTCCTTCACAGCTCCCGTCGAGAGCCTTTCAGAAGCAGAGCATTTAGGGGTCTTTCATTTTGAATTCTCTGTGCCGTTCCTGTGTCTGACTCCTTCTCATCTGTTCTGTCTCACGTGGCTTCCATAAAAAAATGGATCTATAGCGGTATAACGGCAGAGAGCAGAGCCACCTCTGAGACACTTCTGACGCGATCAGTTGTGTATGTGTTAAAGAGTGGAATGAGTCAGTGCTGCTGTTTAATGTGACACATCAGACATTTGGAAAGGTGAAGATTATGTTAAAGTATTTCAGGTGATTTTTCTTTAATAATTTTGTCTTTTTGATGTATTTTCATTGTAACCTGTCATGTTTCAGTTCAGTTTACCAATGTGTGACCCTTTGCTAGCTTAGCAGCCCTGCGGGGGAAACCCTCAGAAACTGCTGAATCACCTTTTTTCATGTAGTCATTTTTAATATTTATGTGATTTTTTCACACATTTATTTTTGTGTAAGCCATTTTGCAGAAGTCTTTGTTACATAAACCTTCTTTAAGAGTTTAAATGACATATTTTTTATTCTACACGTTTGTGTTTATGTTGTAGATTTGGTGCAGAAAATCTTCTGGCTTCACTTCAGTGCAAATGTCCTTTTGTAATTCAGTGAAAAGTGTAATGCAAAGGAAGCATGATGAATATTTAAACCATTACCCAGCCATTATAGCTCTTTATGGAAATGTAGAGTAAAGTGCTGTGGTGGTTATTTATAGTCACAGCAGGCTCTAATTGGCTTCTGTTGTTATTTGGAGTGTGTGGACCAGCCCAGCTGACCCAGCAGTGCAGAAGGTGGCACACATGGAAAATGGTCAGAGCAGCAGCTGTGCTGCTGGAAGGTTGCAGGTTTAAATCCCTACTGGAAGAACTCTCAGCAAAGAGTGAATGATAAAGACGCTCAACTCTTCAAACATTTAACCCCAGGAGCCTTCAGACTGCCTGAGATCTTCCAGCAATCCAACTGTGACTGACATGTTCTTAAAAACTGTCAGTCTGTTGTTGAACACGGTTCCCCATCAACTGTTGTTTACCTCACTGAGAGACAAGCAGTGTTTGCTTAGTCACATCCAACATTTACAACAAGGAAAATGGACTTCTTCTGCTCTCAGCTGCTCCTGTTAGAGGTCACCAAGGATCTGTCCCCTCTGCATCTTCCTCTGTATGATCACCTGATTATGTCTCACCACATCTTTGCTAACAAGTATTCACACACTTAGTGAGTTGTCATTCGCAGGGTGTCAAGTGCTGCCAATTTACCTGCTGTCTGCATTTCACAGATAAGCTCGGGGTGTCCTTTGGTCACGGCGATGGTGAGACGGTTCTCACTTGCAACTATTTACATAAAGAAGCCACTGCTGTCCCAAGCCAGTGCACAGAGTTAGCATAATTTAATGGGCACACAAGACAGAAAACCTGTGAGGTATTACCACAGCCAACACCGAAGCCCATCTGGTGTGACTCTCTGCCCGGAGATAAGAACTCGCTGCTAGAACTGAGACCTCCTTTAATGCCAAACCTCCTAACAGGATGTAATTTGTCGTGTTCAACTTCAGCTCCTGGTAGGAGGAGCCAGCAGGTGCTGGCAGGTGAAGTTACTGCAGCCAAACAAGAAGTCTCTTGCTTCAAAGACTGCTATGGCAACAGTTCAGGGACGAGTTGTGTTTTTGAAGTTGTGTTTCACTGAGAAATGTGAAGACTGTGACAGCAGCAGCCCAGAAAAAACTGTACTCTACAACTGTACAATATGCTATACTGTTATATTAGCTGTGTGCTCAGCAGTATCTTTGACTTTCCACAAAGGCCTTCATCCAGCAGATGAACTGTTTCTGCTGGAAGGTGAGCCAGTGCTCTGAGTCAGGATGATGTTCAGTAGCAGGATGGATCAGTAGCTCCAGTTTCCCCATGAAAGCATACTAAGATTTATCTTTTACTAAAGGTCATCTCGCCCACTCTTGTAGCCTTCACAGGGAGACGTGTAAAAAGGTCTAAACTTGAGCATTCTTCATACCAGAGCAGAAAGTCAATGGCAGCTGTAGGAGGCTAAAGCATGCGGTGTCACAGAGGGAGTGGAAGATACCTGAAACAGAGCTGATACAGGGAGAATATTCATCTACAGTATGAAAATGACCCAAATGATTTCTCCACATTTACAGTAAATAATCTCAAGTTCAGACTAATGAGCAGGAATATCCGAATATCCGAGACAGTTTGTTCTAATGTCTGAGTCAGAGCTAAATTTGTGCAACAAGTTTTTTATTTCATTTTTCATCTCTTAAAAAATTGGAGTGAAATCTAATCTGTGCAAAGGGCAAAGGTAGAAAAGGAAATAAGTAAGCACGAATCAAAGAGTTCAGACTTTTGAAAAATGTTTTATGGTGAGTGGATATATCTCCTTCATTCAGCATGTATTTCAGTAACAGCATCAATTACTTTTGTTTGATTCGAAGAAAACTCCACAGGGACCCGTAAACAGATGCAGACTGAGAGCTTTTTCATATCAGCAAAATATTTTCTTTAAAAAAAGTCAAACTGCTCACTGACACAGGTTCATGCAAAGACCCCCGTCTGCATCTCACTGTTATCATGTCAGTTCTTGGGCCCCCTTTCACTTCCTGTTTTATTTTGAAAACAGGAACTATTTTGGTTCTGTGGCTTTCTGTGTTTGTACTTCTCTGCTGAGTCCCTTTTTCTGCCCTCCTCTGGACTGAATTCACTTGTGCCTCATTACCGTTCTCCCCACATCGCTGAGTCTGCACTGGGCCCATCTTTGTCACCCTGACGGCTGAACATGACACTGTGTCATCAACTAAGAAAAACAACCTATTAGAGTGCTTTTGCTTTATCTTTGGCTTTTCTAATTTTTCTCTAATTTGTGGTTCCTCGTCTCCTCCATCTTCTGATCCTCCTGCCTGTGAGATCATCCTCAGTTCTTCAAAAGCATCTAGAGAGGAGGAGGAGGAGAGAGGAAGCTGCAGGAGGAGCTATGATGGAAGATGCTCAGGTGTATCCTTTAGAAGTGTTTTTACCTTCAGTGTATAGAAGAGGCGTGGCCACAGCTGGACCGTGGAGGGAATGGGGCTCTTTAAAAACTCGTGGTTTGGATTCAGAAGTTGTTCTTTAAGATGATCAGACTTCCTGTTTGGCAGTGTTTCTGTGTACAAACAGGTCTGAGTGGTCCTAAATATAAAACATGCCACAAGCACTGCTTCACCTGAGACCATAAAATGCTGCTGCAGCTGGGCTGTAACAAAACTATTTATGATGCAGCAGAGCCACAGGCCATTTTTAATTGACATCATTTAAAATGAGGCTCCGAGGCAAGGATGTTTCATTTTGTTCGGTGTCTGCTACCTAGACTCCTCTCTCCCCGTGTCTCCTCCTCGCCTCCTCTGCTCACATCTCTGGAGGGAGGGGCTTAGATGTGAGGAGAGGAGAGGAAATGAGGATGTGCAGTTTGGGACATGAGAAAGGAGGATTGTCTCGGGGGTGTGAAGTTTGCTGTCCTGTACTGATTTAACCTTATTGCATAGGTAGTTCATTCTGACAGCACTTCGTCTACCATGTAACCAACAGAAAGCTTGGTAGTTTCCCTCAGGGTGTCAGGCTTAGCCACTCTCTCAGCTCACGTTGCAGCTGTAGCACCAGCATCATTCTTGTGTGTAGCTTTCTGGTTCTATTTAAAGTAGAGCTCTGAAGAACAGAAATACAATTATTATTACCCAGGCACGTCTCACTGGATGATAGGAGGCAGTCTGGGGACTGGAAACGTTTGAATCTTTGAATTCACCTTGTATGCAGTCCTGCCAACTCTAAACTTTGCTTCCTGTCCTGCCAGAAGAATCTTTTCAGAGATGAGGTCCAGTTGGATGGTTAGCATACAAACAATGTCAGCATTGATTTCTTGTAGCCATGACAATGATCTTTCCTTAACCCAGCTGTTCTAACCTGAAATTACAAAGAAAACTGCTGCTGCTTTTTGATGTTGTCCTCAGTCGTTAGGGCATGTTTCCATTTACATAAGAGGACTTTACAAAATATAGGACTGCATTGAAAGTAATCACCTTCATTGCATCATCTCCATATAAAATGAGAATATTGGATTTGTATTCATGAGCTGCATATGTTGAGTCGGTCAGCAAAGTCACATTGGACCAGGCTGTAACTTCAAGAGAAAACATGAAGTACATTAGATTAAAAACAGAGTAAATAAGAAAAGAGTAAAAACAGCAGTTTGAGTTTTCTTGTGTGGATAATGGGCTTTGAAGATGATGTAACAATAGTAGATATTTGGAATTTGACAGTAAAATGTGTTGAGTTAGTTTAATCATTAAACATGAAGGTTTCAGTTTAAATAAGCAGCTGCTTTATTTTTGAACCACAGGAAAATTTTATTTTTAGCTTCTTTGTATCACTAAAGTATAATGGAAACCATTGTTATTAAATAAATGATGATGTACATGAAGCATGCGACTTTAACACCCACTTAAGCCTCCACTGGAAAGACTTGGAAAAAAGAATTGCATGAGATGAAATCATTACACTTATTCTCCTCTCCTCAGGTGTTAAAACCACCTGACCAATATTGTGTAGGTGCCACTGGTGCTGCCAAAACATCACTGTGGGTCATGAATGCAGGAACTCGTGGGGGTGTCCCGTGGTGTCTCGCACTGGGACATTGGCAAAAAAATTATCTGGTTCCTGTGGGTTTCAGGGTTGGGCCTCCATGGATTTAACTTGTTCCACCACATCTCACAAATGCTTGATCAGACTGGGAGGTTGGGACTAAACCTTGGGCTCTTTTTTTCCTTGAGATGTTCGCTGCCTTTCTCAGGGAATTAAATAGTGCCATTGCCATGGAGGGAGTTAGGGGGGTGTAGATGCCAAAGTAACATCACTATGAATGGCTGGACCCAGCAGAACAACGTATTATGATTACAATTTAATTGTTTCGTTCATGTCTTTCAGAAAGGGGGGGGCCTTTCCCAAAGTGTACAAAGAAACTGTTGATCTTTTTTCATGACATTTAATCTCACCTGGTTCTTTGACATTGTTATGTAGTAGGACGTATTAAAAACTATGGAACCACAAAAGTTTTGCGAGATCTTGCAAAAGTACATCTCTCTTATTTTTTCTCCCATGCCCCTTGCGGGTTCTGTAAAAAACATCCTGGTGTTGGAAAATTCTTGAGGCCTTGGTATCAAACACCTTTCCTAGGGCTGGGCGATTTGGACCAAAAATAATATCTCGATATTTTTTTAGCTGAATGGCAATATACGATATATATCTCGATATTTTTTCTTCCCAAAAGGTATAAACAAAGCTACATGTCCCAAATGTCACACGGGCACTTTTATTAACATTCAGCTGTAGATGTACATGAGACATTGCTCAAAAATAAACTATACTTAAATAATAATGCCCCTCAAATAAATTAATGCTTTTTTCCTCTATAACAAAACACTCACAGCTGTGCTATTAAAATGTAAACAGAAAAGATAGAGAGCAAAAATAGCAAAAGGCTGACTTATTCTTTAAAAAGCCAGTCTGCAGTGAAGTAGACTTCACCAAAGAGCTTCCTCCTGTGTGTACTCCTGTACAGCCAGTACTCTGTGCAAATAACAAACATGTAAACAGACTGAATGAACAAACTTCCATCCTTCAGTCAGCAGGATTTTAGCCAGCTCAGTAAATCCACAGACATATGGGCTGACGTATCACAGCAACGGGCCCACCCGCTCAATGTATCCGCCGGCTGCATCACGGGCACATGAAAAAGACCCACTTCAACTATTAAGGTTCACGTGACTTACGATACAAACCAACTTCTGCTGTGGAGTGGAGGTATGGCAGCGCCCTCTGGCCTGCAGCCAGGGACTCCTGGGGGTCCGGGCGATGCCAAAGTGTACGAACGGACGCAGTACGAAGGTTGTATGTACACAAAACACGGCGACAGCGGAGGATTTCAGGTTTCCAAAAGTTGCCGACGTCACCGGAAAAAGTCGCTAAATTTGTTGCTTGTTGCTTTTTGGAAAAAAAAAAGTCACCAGAGGGGTCTGAAAATCCACTAAACGATACTGTCTCATCTTATATCGCGTATGAAAATAGTTCAAAGGCACGTATCATGCTTTTAAATCCTTCCTTTTTGTAAATCATTCACTTGTGGTCTGTATAAAGTACAGCTACAGTGCTTTGGTCTGAATTCCTCGTTATTGGAGCTCCACAGACCCCTCGTTTAACCCTGTTCTGAGGCTCATCTTAGAGCAGCTGGTTTTGGTGCGGTCTCTTTAAATGTGGATGAGACATTTCACAACCCGCCCCCTCCAGGTTGCAGAGCGTTCCACTCCACTCCGTTTGGCCATTTTTGTAGTTTGATAGCAGCGATACGATTAGCTACCGGCAGAGGAACAAGGAGGACTTTCCCACTGATGTGAGCACATTTCTGAGAAAAATAAAATGTAACCAGACACTTCGAAGAGGCTCTGATGCCGGGGGGTGATGTAAGGAATCATGTGGGTTAATACACCCAACAACCGAACATTTTGACTTGTCTACGTGCAACTTCAGCATAACTGAACTGGACTACAAAATCACTGCGAGGAAAAAACATGTAGGATTCACGAGATTGGTTAGCCGGAAGTCCGTGACCTTGTTTAGCAGTTCCACAGCAAATACTGTGACGTAACAGACAAGAAAACGTAACAGGGAACAGAGAAAACTGAACAGACTGAAAATTATGACCCAAAAAGAATATAAAGATATCTACGCAGCACCAGGAGAGAATACATTTACATTTCCTGCACTGCTGCACACTCAGAGTACACAACAACATGTATTTAAGGGCTAAAAAAGTGCATTTTGCATGATACGTGTCCTTTAAAGTTAGATGTTCTTTGATTTCCCACTGCCCTCCATAAATCCTGTCCACCACAGTCTGTTTACCGATATAAGCAAAGATAAAACATTTTTAAAAAATAGGAAATCACTTTTTGACACAACACCGGAAACCTGTCGCCGTGTTTTGTTATGGCATCACTTTCCACACCTGCTGCGCCGCACTCACAGCTTGTTCCTGTCTATTATCTGAACTGATCCACCAGACTGGAGGCCATATCGCTGCAGACCACGCAATGGTGTGGATGCCTCGGGGATCAGTGGTCAGGCGGCAGCGCTCAAATTACAAAGACCGATCGACAGTTTCTAACTATTTGAAAAGCGTATGTTGGGTGTTGCAAATAATTTGTAAAAGAAGGTTGAAAAATTAAGTGCACCAAACAAAAAGTGAATTGTGGGAATGCAGCTTTAATGTGCCCTTCCCCCCGCTTCCTGTGATAACCAAATGGGGATATGTGTTAGCTTACTTTATGATTTAAGTGTGCATTTTATTAGAAATGATGCTAGCGGCGAGAGGAAAAAAGCTGCCGCCATTTTCTTTTCCTTTCTCTTCTCAGTAAGAGGCAAAAATGTGTTGATTCTGTCCATGTGATCATTCTTATTTAGAAAATGAAGTTTTCTGCAGGGGCTGTTTTGCAGGTCAGGTTTTTTGTGTGTTTTTGTTGTTGGGAAGCGCTTTCTGGGTGTCGGACGAGGCCCGGATTTCTTTCTCCCTCTTCATCTAAACTGAACTACTGAACTGAACTGAATCTGTGATATTCTGAATTATAATATTGAACATTGTCATATTTCATGCTGTTGTCTTGTGTTAAAGTGGATTTTGTTGACTCAATAGGAATTCTAAGTTAAGGGTGAGCTACATTACTTAACAGTGGTTGTGAATGTTTTTGTTAAGTGCTTTTGTGCCGGCTTTCCATTTAAGGGTTTCTGGTTCTGGTCTCTTCACTGGGCTTTGCTCCACGGCTCCTGCAAACCTAGAACTGCTCCAGTACCTCATACATCTGTCTTATAGTGACATAGATGTTACAGTGATTTTAGCATTTTGTGAACATTTTCTGGTTGCAATTTCATGTTTTTTAACAGAAGATATCCACATGAAATACAAAACACATTTAAGGTGCTGTTAGAAACTGCAAACACATCAATTTTACACCCACTAAGAAAATCATTTTCAAACAGAGGGAAGAAAACGAGCCTGGTTTCAGAATGTAAGTAAAAGGAGACCTTGTTTCAGCCACCAATCCCACAGGGTGATAGAAGACTTGAAAATGCAATTTTTGACGTTTCCTTCAGTGAATTATCAGAAAATCGATACTTGTTTCTGTTCCTCTATATCATAGGCATTAACTTGGTCTCACAGTTAACCCTTAAAGAAAACAGCAGGACACAGCTGCAAAAAGAGGTTTAATGAGCAACACAGGTAAGGGCAACAGGGCACTATTTTTCAGCAAGTTCCAGCTTTCAATTCAAATGGCAGTGAAGTCCAAGGATTCAGTTCCAAGAGTGTTTCCTGAATTTCTTTTCTGAATCCAGGTCCCACGGGTTTTAGCACAGGTAGGTTTCCTCAGAGTTCCACAAGCTCAGGCACAGGTAAGTTACTTCAATAGGACACGAGTGGGACAGACAGGGACTTCAAGAAGGAGGCAGGCTGATACACCGCGAGGGAAGGTAAGGTTAGCAGGCAGGGTACAAAACATGATATAAAAGTGATTTTACCACACGATCTGATGATGGGGGGAAGTCAAGGTGAAATATTGTGACAGCTGGTGCCTCCAGCAGCCGCAACTACTCATGGGAGGAGATAACCAGAGGTACAGAGGTGCATTTTTGCCATCGACACTATGATGTGTACCATGATACTGATGCTTGAAGTTTAATACTGAACCCCACAAAGAAATCACCAAACTGGGAGGATGTTCCCTCAGCTCTTCTTTTGATTTGCAGCAAATAATCTAACCACAGATTTGACACACAATTATTTCCTTGATGGTATAGTCTCTTTAAAGATGGCACTTCTAATACAGTCCTCATTCAGGTACTGTATGGAACATGCTTTACTTGCCAAAACCATTTGCTTGTCTTCCTTCACATGGATGTAAATTTGATTTCCATCCCATTCCGACTCCACCGTGTCGAATATCATGTCTGCCCACCCGTTTCAGCTTGAACCCTTCTGGGAATGCTTTTTAAATGTTTATGAGAAGCAATTTTTGACCATTTTTCCACAAGTGCATTTGTGACGTCAGACAGGACACTGACGGTAGACGAGACAGCCTGGCTCGCAGTCTCCGCTCTAATCATCCCCAATATGTTATATCG
>JAVDPK010016763.1:0-16437 GCA_034780415.1 Cichlasoma orientale
ATGGATGGATGGATGGATGGATGGATGGATGGATGGATGGATGGATGGATGGATGGATGGATGGATGATGGATGGATAGATGGATGGTAGAAAATTGAGCTAAAATGAAAGGCTGTCAAGGGAACAGTTTGAATGCACCTCAGTTTTTGGTTGATTAGGTAATGATCCAAAATCACACGTGCCCCTTTAAGATCTGAATAAAATGTTTGCCTCCTACAAAGAAATTTTAGATCTTTTTTTGTCATCGGTTTCCTTTGCAGTGTGCGTGCACCGACGGTGTGGTGTTCACTTTAATGGTGCACAAAGTTTCATGGTGTTCGCACATCATTAATGTGTCTCCTAACAGATGCCTCCTGTGGTTATTTTAGGCTGCCAAAATTCCACATTATTTAGTCATGTTGAAGAAACAGTTATGCTGTTTTTCTCAATCTGAGCTGGGTTAGGGGAGCTAGGGGTTGATGACTTTGATACCATTGCATTAGTCCCTGGTTCTCACTAATCGGTCTGCCTTTGTTTTTAAGTGCAAATAATTGGGAGTTATTTCTGCAGACATTGATTTCTGTAACTGATGTGTATCTTGTTTGCTTTTGCCATGCACAAACAATTTGGCTGCCATCTCTTGCAAGTGAGTACCTTTGTGTCTGTCTGCATGAGACTCGGATTGCTTTCTGTCCAGCTGCTGGATTCTGATTACATTTTGCGTTTCTTCTTTCTTCCCCTTTTGTTTTTTTCATCACCCCGTCTACGCCTCCTGACTCATTACCTGGCTGTTCCCTACTCTCTCGCTCCCGCGTCCATGAACAGTGGCTGCAATGATCTTCAATGGTTTAGCTCCAATGCCAGATAACAGCTCTAGTGTCTCTGGGGTGAGTGCTTGCTTTCATTCAGTGTTTAATTTTCTGCTTTTCGGTGCATTATATTTCAGGATAAATTTTTACAGAGTTGGCGACATTGCAGCTGCAGACAACATTGTAATTGTTAGAGAAAAGCAAAATGGTTTGTTTACCGCTAACCCAGGTATCAGCTCGGTCTCACAAATAAGTCGCTTTCCCTCCTCTGTGTGTCTCTCCATCAACCCCACCAACCTTTCACTATTACTAACTTTACATCTGTGCCGACAATTTTCACTCTCTACGCGTCTTTGTCGAAACACTACACTCTTCTTCATCCTTTCTTACTCCTGCCACCACCATCCCAGTTGAATGTGACAGCTCTGGACTGGAGCCAGCTGAGCAAGAAGGAGTGTGTGAAGTACGGAGGCTCTCTGGTGGGAAAGTCTTGCAATTACGTCCCCGATCTGGCCCTCATGTCCTTCATCCTCTTCTTTGGCACCTACTCCATGACCGTCTCCCTCAAGAAATTCAAGTTTAGCCGCTACTTCCCCACCAAGGTGATTAAACTATCTGTCCATGTATCTATTGTTTTAACCAAGTTACAAAATGTTTTTGCAAAATAAGTCATAATTCAGTTCAAATTAAATTTACCCTGAGTTGTTTTCTTTTATAAAAATGCAAAAGTTTAATACCAATATAAGTAGGCCCCTATACAATAAATGGTGGAGGTATGCACTGGTGAGAAGAGGAATCAACTCAGTAGAAAGATGTGGTGAATGAGAGGGAGACAGGCGTAACAGTGAAGCTGTGAGGAGCAGAGGTAGAGGTGGATGAGTTTAAATATTTTGGGTCAACATTCAAAGCAACTGACAATTCACAAGAGAGGTGAAGAAGAGACTGCAGGCAGTGTGGAGAGGGTAGAGATGAGTGTCAGGTGTGATCTGTGACAAAAGGATAACAGCAAGAGTGAAAGGGACGATTTACAAGATGGTAGTGAGACCTGCTATGATGTACGATCTATGGTTTGGAGATGATGGCACTGACAAAAAGACAGGAGGAAGAGCTGAAGATGTTAAGATCTTCAGTGGGAGTGACCAGGATGGACAGGATTAGAAAGGAGTAGATCAGAGGGACAGTTCAGGGTGAGCAGTTTGGAGACAAAGTTAGAGCCAAGGCTGTGATGGTTTGGAGGAGGGAGAGTGGATATACTGGACAGAGGATGTTGAAGATGGAGCTGCCACCAGGAGGAAAAGAGGAAGATCTCAGAGGAGGTTCATGGCTGTAGTGAAGAAGGACATGCAGAGGGTTGGTGTGACAGAAAAGGATGCTGGGATAAGGTGAGACAGGTGAGACGTTAGGCAGATGATCGAAAGAAGAAGTAGAAGAAGAGCGAGTATAAACAAAAAGTGCCTGCCGTGTTTTGGAAAGTGTGGAACTTTTCAGGCAGAAAAACTCGTTATATGATGATGATTCTTTTTATCTGCACAGTGATCTTTCTAACAGGAAGTGGAGAGTCAAACAGACAAAGAAGTAAACCTAATCCTTCTATTCTTTTTCCACACACCAGGATTATGTTTGACTTAAGTGAAACTTGGCAGGCTACATTTTCTTTTGGATATTTATGAGTAGTTTCCTGCACATTAGACCTCTGAAGCATCTGTGTTTTAAGCTCTGCAAAGAAATGTTTATATTTGGAATACAGACTGTTTTCTTTTTCTGTGTTTGGCACCAGCTGAGGAAACTCATCAGTGACTTCTCCATCTTCATGTCCATCATGACGTTTGTTGGGCTGGATATGTTAATGGGACTCAAAACTCCCAAGCTCATTGTCCCAACAGAATTTAAGGTAATACGTTATGACCAAACTTTTTTTATTTGGAAGATAATCAGTTAAAAAGTATTTCCAAAATAACAGCTCTATGGCATGTCGGTATTTTAAGGATTGGTAGTAAATTTCCTTGGCTGATGTGTCTGCAGCGCTGAGTTCAATACTGCCCTCATATGGCTGGCTTTGCAGGCACACCCTTTGATTTTCTACAGACTGAAAATCTAAACTAAGAGTTTTACCAATCTTCTGCTCTAACTCTCCACAACAACAAAAAAAAATGCACATTTCACCATACTGAAGAGCTCTATTATACCAGCTTATAATTATGTTATAATGATGGTGGAAATCAAACTGCCTCTCGTCTCCCAATAGCCAACTCGGCCGGATCGTGGCTGGCTTGTTATGCCATTTGGGAAGAATCCGTGGTGGGTGTATCTGGCCAGCTTTGTCCCTGCCCTCCTTGTCACTATCCTCATCTTCATGGACCAGCAGATCAGCGCTGTCATTGTTAACCGCAAGGAGAACAAACTTAAGGTAGGTGCTCTACTGGTTTGCATTGCTGTTATACCTTTTCCAGTTAAAGTAACATCAAAGCCAGAGTAACATTCAGGAGACAGCAAAATGAATTCAGATAGAGTCCTATCACTGTCTGCCCCTAATGAGGTCTTTTTAATAAGATGATCGTTGTTCCCTCTGCAGAAAGGCTGTGGCTACCACTTGGATCTGTTCTGGGTTGGGATCCTGATGGCCACATGCTCCTTCTTGGGCCTGCCCTGGTACGTGGCTGCCACCGTCATCTCTATCGCTCACATCGACTCTCTGAAGATGGAGAGTGAATCCAGTGCTCCAGGAGAGCAGCCGCAGTTCCTCGGGGTCAGGTTCGTCCGCACTAGTATAAAAACAAAGAGCACAGAAATAAAAAGGAAAGTGCAGGCAGCCACGACCAATACCACAGAATGAGAGAACCACTTTTCTAAAAACTTTTGTAGCTGACATAGAGGAAAGCTTTGTGACACTGACTCCACACTCTCTTATGTGTATTTCATCAATGTCAAATATACAGAGAACAGCGAGTGACAGGCATATTGGTGTTTGTTCTCACTGGAGTCTCCATCTTCCTTGCTCCTATACTGAAGGTATGAGGCACACAGTGGATGGTCTTTTTTTGTTGTAACTGCATTATGAAACATGAACATTATGTATTTTTTGGCATGCTATTTCCTGTATCTTGTTATAAGGGATTTTTGCCAGAAAAATCACCTAAATTGAGGGTAATCACCACTTCACAACAAATGCTTCTTGATCTGTCCATCCATCCATCCATCCATCCATCCATCCATCCATCCATCCATCCATTTTCTTCGGCTTATCCGGAGCCGGGTCACAGGGGCAGTAGCCTAAGCAGAGAAGCCCAGATCTCCCTCTCCCCAGCTACCTCCTCCAGCTCATCAAGGGGGACCCCAAGGGGTTCCCAGGTCAACCGAGAGATATGATCTCTCCAGTGTGTCCTGGGTCTGTCCCGGGACCCTGAACACTTCACCCAAGAGGTGCCCAGGAGTCTAGTTAGATGAACAAAATCCCGAGATATTTAAACTCCTCCACCTGGGGCAGCAACTCGTCCCTGAGCCAGATTGGGCACTCCACCCTTTTCCGGCTGAGGACCATGGCCTCAGACTTAGAGATGCTAATTCTCGTGCCACACAGTATTTTAGTACAGTATTTTTCCATGGCCTCACCAAACTCCTCCCACACCCAAGTTTTTGTTTTGGCAACCACCAGAGCCGTGTTCCACTTGGCCTGCCGGTACCCGTCAGCTGCCTCAGTAGTCCCACAGGCTAACCAAGCCCGGTAAGACTCTTTCTTCAGCTTGATGGCTCCGTTCACCTCCGGTGACGACCATCTGGTTCGGGGATTACCACCACAACAGTTACCAACCACCTTGCAGCAACAGCTCTGAGCTCAAAAATGGAGGTGTGGAACACGGTCCATTCAGACTCAGTGTCCTCAGCCTCCCTCGGAATGCTGTCGAAGTTCTGCCGGAAGTGGGAGTTGAAGATTTCGCAGACTGGGGCCTCTGCCAGGCATTCCCAGTGTACCCTCCCTATATGTTTAGGTGCGCCAGGTCTGTCCAGCATCCTCCCCCGCCACCTGATCCAACTCACCACTAAGTGGTGATCAGGTGACAGCTCAGCTTCTGTCTTCTCCCAAGTGTCCAGAACATACGGCCGCAGAGCTGATGATATGGCTACAAAATTGATCATCAACCTGTGACCTAGGATGTCCTGGTGCCACGTGCACTTATGGACATTCTTATGTTAAACATGGTGTTTGTTATGGAAAAACTGTAGTTTGCACAGAGTCCAATAACAAAACACCATTTGGGATTAGATCAGACAGGCCGTTCCTCCCAATCTCGCCCCTCCAGGTCTCACTGTCAGTGCCCACATGAGTGTTGAAGTCTCCCAGTAGGATTATGGAGTCACCGGATGGAGCACCCTTGAGCACCCTGCCTAGCGACTCCAAGAAGGGTGGGTACTCTAAACTGTCATTTGGCGCATAAGCGCAAACAATAGTCAGGACCCGTTCCCGGCCTTCTTCTCGTCTACCGGTGAAAACTCCAATGTACAGGCAGCAAGTCGAGGAGCTACAAGAATACCCACCCCAGCTCGCCGCCTCTCACCAAGGGCAACTCCAGACTGGAACAGAGTCCAGCCCCTCTCAGGAGACTGGTTCCAGAGCCCAGGCCATGCGGTGAGGTGAGCCCGACTATATCTAGCCGGTATCTCTCAACCTCACGCACTAGCTCAGGCTCCTTCCCCACCAGAGAGGTGACATTCCATGTCCTGATAGCCAGTCTTGATAGCCGGGGATTGGTCCACCAGTGCCTCCGCTCTTGGCCACTGCCCGACACACATTGCACCCAGCCCTATGATGCTTCCTGTTGGTGGTGGGCCTACAGGAAGGTGAGCCCATGTCTCCCCTTCAGACTGCACCCAACTGGGCACCACGGGCTAATGCACCGGCACCAGATGCTCTCCCTCAAGCTCCCTCCCCAGGCCTGGCTCCGGGGTGGGGCCCTGGTAGCCCTGTCCTGAGCAGGGTAAAGAGTTCCCTTGATGTGTCTTCCATAGGGGTTGTTGGAATCGCTCATTATCTGGCCCTTCACCCAGGACCAGTTTGCCATGGGAGACCCTACCTGGGGACAAAGCCCCCAGACAACATAGCTCCTGTGATCACTGGGACACACACACCCCTCGACCACGAGAAGGTGGCGATTCACGGAGGAGATGCTTCTTGATATTAAATAAATTGGGATTATGAAATAATAATAATAATGTGCAATAAATTGATTAAAATATATAAATGAATCAATAAATTCTGAAAGAAATCATTTAAACCTACTTAAGCTACCACATTTTGAAGCCTCCATGTTAGTTTGGTTAGCAAGCTGTGTCCACAAACTCTTACCAGTGCAATGCACAGACACACACATATCTACTAATTTATACAAAGAAACAGACTCACGGTAGAATTTCACTCAAATTGTGATGTTGTGAACTGTCTTAATTGTGACTTACATGTCTACCGCTACCATCGCTTGCAGTTCATCCCCATGCCTGTGCTGTACGGTGTCTTCCTCTACATGGGTGTAGCATCCCTCAGTGGAATCCAGGTACTGTATGTATGCCAGCTGGTCTTACTTACCATAATAAAGTGAGTTATTGCAGCTGGGCAGCTTACTTATTGCTTTTCTGACAGCAGATGGAAAGTGGCTTATTTAAAGCTTCCAATCAAAAACTAAAAAAACAAAAAAAGCAGGTAGGCAGATTTCAGAGTGTCCATGCAGGTAGGAAAGATGATAAAATCCAAAAGAGGAAAAAAAAAAAAAGCTTTTCAGTTTGGTACATTGTGTGAAACATGTACATAACCTTTGTGCCAACGTATAGTTCTG
Organism: Cichlasoma orientale; assembly: GCA_034780415.1. Lineage (NCBI taxonomy): Eukaryota > Metazoa > Chordata > Actinopteri > Cichliformes > Cichlidae > Cichlasoma > Cichlasoma orientale. The sequence continues at coordinate 6,614 of JAVDPK010016763.1, forward strand.
GTACTCTTTGAATAATAGCCAACAGCAACAATTAGAAACCTACAGCTCAGGGCTCTGTGAGTTTCCCCCCATAACACTGCGCAGACAAGCAGAGCAGGGATGCATACAAATCTTTAATCAATCATGACTTTATAAGTTTATGTGTATTTATGTGCATTTAACATAATCCTCTTATACCATTGTGTTCCACAGTTCTGGGACAGGATAAAGTTGTACATGATGCCTTCCAAGCACCAACCTGACTACAGCTACCTGCGTCATGTTCCTCTCAGGAGGGTACACCTGTTCACTCTGATCCAGATTATATGTCTGGCTGTGCTCTGGGTCCTCAAGTCCACCTTCTTGGCCATCATATTTCCAGTCATGGTAAATGCGATAAAATACTCCCATTTGCAGCACAGCTCTGCATGAATCCTGTGTTGTGTGATGGGTGGAGGTGAGAGCCAAGTGAGACAGATGCTGCTGCTAAAACTATGCAAATCCACTCCACAAATAGATACTATAAATGTGATAAACATGATGGAGGTTTAATGCCATTTTCAAAGAGTGTAAATACTGCTCTGATTTCACTGTGCATACTAGTGATTCCTGTTAACATCATCTATGCACGGCATCCAGCTAAATCATATTCACAGCATAACTGATATATATGAGACGAATATTAACAGGAGCTGAAACAAGGCCTGTGTTGATCTGTCTCTGCCAAACACCAGATCCTGGGTCTGATGGTGGTCAGAAAGATGCTGGACATGGTCTTCTCCCAGCACGACTTGGCTTGGCTGGATGACCTCCTGCCTGAAAAAGAGAAGAAGAAGAAGGATGATGACAAGAAGAAGGAGAAAGAGAAGGAGAAGGGGAAGGAGAAAGAGAAGAAGAAGCCCAAACCTGATGACAGTGAGGAAGAGGTGGGAAACGCGAGCTTCTGCTGCCCCCTGCAGGACTGAAAAACCATGACATGAGTGTATGATGCGCCGTGCCTGTAATCTATGTGTATGTGTTTGCTTGCAGGACAAATACCACAGCTATGCGAACCACTCACCGAGCTCTGAGTCAGACTTGGATCGAAGGTACTGTGTTCTCAAACTGCACATCCCATACAAAGACCTCGTCTATCCTGATGTCACACAGACTGAGTGGGGAGCCTACTGCCAGGCTGCAGCCACACGCAGGGCTCTTTAACACACACACAGACTAACAGATACGTCAAAGTGCAATCATATGAACTGAGGAGCTGCGCTGAGGCCAGTATAAGATTTAAAAAAGAGATTATTTTGGACATGCAGAGCTGCTCTTTGTACTAGAGTCTAACAACACCGACTTTGAAAGAGGCATAATCTGTCCCCTTTAAGTAAAAGTATAGTACTCCTGCTGCAACTACAGTTGCATACAGGATATATCAAAACTGAATATTGTCTGGGTTCATCACTACTCCCCACAAGCAAAGAGCCAACAGTAATAACATTTACCTTAGACTCAGCCTGCAGGTGTGGCACGAAAAACCAAAAAATGAGCACAGCAGGAATTTTGGTGGAAAACCAAAATAGACTACATTGGGTTTTTGTTTTTGTGATTGTTTTGTTTTTTTAAACAGTAAATGTCATTTTAATCCCTACATTTAATGCACAAGTTTTCACTGTAATGCAGACATTTCAAAATATGGCCAAAAAAGGGCAGAAATCTCTGTGTGGCTCATTACCACTAGAGGTGATGGGTGAACTGAAAAGCAGACAAGACAAGAAACGAGAACTAAGTGGCTTATCAAAATGATCACAGCAAACACTAACCTTAAAACTGACAAATACTTGGGTAGACTCAGTCGCATGAAAATAGACCATAAAATGTGTTTTGTCATAGTGATATATCCTTTCACACTGATATATTGATTTGTTAGCAAGACGTTCAGTTCATTGCGTCTATACTTTCCTTCATATGTTTCTTTCTTCAGTAAATGTAAATATGCACGTTCAGTCCCGCAGTCGCAGGGAAATTATCCAAACATTATACTGTGTCATGTTTGACTTCAGTCTCCTCTCCATGCGCTTTAAGGCAATGCAGATGATTGTTTGATGTGATGAACAGTGTAATCCTGCTTCTGCTCTTCCTCAGTGATGTTTTCAGTGTCTGCCAATCTGTGGCTGAGCTGCCCTTTGTACACACAACTCAGCACATTGTGTCATTTTTAATATAGTGCGTGAGGAACGGAAACAGATGAATAAGTTAGTGTGTGGTCTTTTCAGGTTCTGTGCATCTAGTGCATAGAGAGGATGTATTGTAGGCCTCTGTATATACGCCTGTATACTCATCCATGTGCAGCAAACATCGTTTTGGTTGTTTCTTTTTCTTCCATGTGCTGACTCTCTTCAGTACATCAGTCACACCTGCATGTAAAATGTAGTCGAACCCCACCTTGCCACCCCCCTCACCTGGAGCCACAGCAGTTTTGGTGCATGTATATTTTGCATTGAAAGTGCAGCCTTTGCATTTGTCATATTTACTTTAACTTTGGGCCGTTTGCCCTTTGTGGCAGATTCAAATGTTCCCATCATGTCTGCATTGCTTTATTAGAGGCATGGTTTGGAATTGACCGTGTGAACTTGTTTGTATACGTGCTGCCATCTGTGGAAGTAGCTAAATTACACTCTGTGACGTTCTTTTATTGAAAGATTTATGCAAACATAGAATACGCTGATCACCAGACCTTTGAAACTTATTGCACTCAGTCATTTTTAAACAAATCATTTTTACAACATGTGCTGATTTAAAGCAAAAGACAGGCATGCAACAAAGTGTAAACAAAATCAAAAACGCTGGAAATTAAAGTTAAATTTATGATTGCAAATGAACATCTAATAAAAACAGGATATTTCATTATTTTATTCAAATATACTCAGTAAAAACTATGACAGACCCTTCCTCTCACATTTACTGTTAATTTAGAGCATAGCCTGTATATAAAAGATGGACACAGCCACCGTGATGTCACCCAGTTTTTAGTGAAGTCCCCTTATGAAAGCCAGCTGACCATCCATTTCTCACAGATGTCTGTTCAACTCGACTTAATTTAGAAACCAAAGGAGTTGCCCCCTGCTGGTCATTAGGGTTTAAGGCACCTAAGCGTTGTAAGAGTTGTCCTTCATTTACGTACAGTCTATGATTTAGTCTTACATAGTCTGGGAACTCATCAGCCGGTCTGCTGACGGCCTATGGGGGCAGCAGCTATAATATTTTGGGACTGATTTCACTCATTAACTCATCACTGACATGAGCTGCTGTAGTCATGATGTCTCACAGCCAAGGTCCACCACCTTTCCCCTCCCCTCCTGGTAGCCCCTCTGTGTCTCTGGCGGTGGGTACGTACGGTACCTGGTGTGTATGTGTGTGTGGTAACTGGACCTTGCCCTTCCTCAGCATCACCCTCCACTTGAAGATCTCCTGCCCTTCATCTCCGGCCATGCCCATGGGCCGAGGGATGGCGTGTCCGGTGCCCCAGGTCAAGATCGAGATGGAGTCAGACTACGACTCAGACATCGACCACCACCGGCCCCGTGACATGAGCAGCGAGACTACGTTATAAGGCTGAGACGCGACAGCTTCTTGACTGAACACCACCAAACCGAGTGTGGGCAGACTACAGAACGCAGACAGTGCTGACCCGCAGACAGCACGGGAGGGCACAGACGCCCGACAGCTGAACACACTGAGATGGGACTGATGCAATAACTACATGTGGAAAAGTTTAAAGCATCTGATTTTAAACTGCTCCATTTGACATTCTTTGCTCTGGATAGTTTATTGAAAACTATATATTTCTGTATTTGTATAATATAAAGGACTGTAACAAGCATAAATATGTATGTGTATAGAGTAATCTGTCATGGAAATGTATCTTTATTATTAATAGTTATATACTGATATTGATTGTACTATCACTGTAATTACACTAAAACCAAACTTTACAAGGCCCAAACTTATTGTTCAATGAGTTCACATAAGCCTGTGTGTACAGAACTGGATTTCAAGGCAGAACAAAGCATTATATTAGTAACCAGAACTACTGTATAAAGCCATGCCTTTTGTTGCGCTTGTGTTTTGGTGTGCGTTTGAATATGCTACAGTGCACCTGACCCCTATCCCCCCCAATTTCCCTTCAGTTCAACTCCACACAGGCACAAGCAGGAGTAAAAAGAAACAACCAAAAGGCCACGATGTTGTGATGTTTGTTGAAAAGAATCCATTTATTTTGTTCGATGTAGCTAACAGGTTCTTATTTGTGTTCTTTAAAAATCTTTGTGTGATACCAATACTTCAACCACAACACCACATGCCTAAGACATTTACACACAAAGAATATTAATGAACTAACAGAATATGTGTAATTAAACTTCCATTATTTCAAACTATGAGTGTGTGTGTTTTTCCCCTCAGATAGACAGCAGTATGTATAGCAGCCAAATGCTGATCATCCCAGATGTGCTTCTATTTTTTCTAATCTAAAACAGATGAGGTACAATTTGCTAAAACATGAAACACGGGGGGATTACTGCAACAGTTCAAGATTAGCAACGTGGACTTCTGCAGCCACTGATTTATGTGAAAATTTAAAAAAAAAAAAATGTCACAATAGATCATATACTGTCTTCTTAATACAAATGCACCGATTGGATATGGTATGCCAGATGTACCTGCATGAATTCTGACTTTACTGAGTGAACTGGCTAACAGAGACGGAGGCACTTAAAGACTGAAAAACAGAAAAATTCAGCAACAGCAAAGAAGATGGTAGAAGAAAAATTTCAGGGCCAAAAAGGCTTTTAAAAACTTGTTTTAAGACAAAGTTTTAAATCGTTTTTTCACATCTGATTGGTGATTCTATAAATGCAATATTTATGTAGTTATCGACTGAAAATCAAATTTATTGTGAAGCATTATTTAAATTATGCACCCAAAATGGCTGCTTAGTGGCAAAACTTGCTTCCAGAAAGACTGTCGTAAAATGGGACGCTAAACTGAATGCCTGAGCCCAGAATTATTACTATTCATAAAAGAAATAATAAATATTAATCATTCCAATTTGGAACAGAGTCAAACTGCTTCATAAGAGTTCATTCACTTTAATGTCTTCCTATAATCAGCTGGTGCAGCCATTAGTCAGAAGCAGCTGGATGCATCATATCAGTGCGCATGAGATGTTCTGCGGTGGTTCAGAGTGTTTGGTGAAGCCATCGGCAAAGCCCTCCGCTTCCACCAACGAGGGTGTCCTGTTGCACATGGGGCACAGTTTGTTTCGTTCCTGTGAGGCTCTCATCCAGATGATGAGGTTCCAGCGCTGGCCAGAGGAGATGGGCAGAGCACCGTGCATATGTTGACCCCGGTGGAGGAGGCCCTCGGTCACTCTGTGTTCAACCTCTGAGCACTCCGTCTCACTGACAGGAACCTGCAGGAGGCAAAAACCTACTTAATACATACGTCATTGATCCTCTCCCCATTAGAAATAAGGAGGTAAAAATATTATTAGGAATAAGTTAATAAAAATTAACAAAAATCAGCCACAAACATAAAAATCATGGTGCTTCTTTTGATTCTGGTTTTAAAAATGATTTATGTGATTATGTGATATTATTTTTATACTACGGTGGCCGGGAGGTGCAAACCAAATTTACAAACTCTGAAACACTTTTACAAGTTCCAAAACAAAAAAGTGTATTTACACCAACATAAAGGTGTAAATACACTTCATTTACACCTTTATGTTTTTAGTTCTACACTATGAAAATTATAATCATAAATCACAGCAAGGTATCACCTGTCTCATATCACCAAAATAAAGGTTTCCCTCTGTGAATTCTTTGCCCAGCGAAACATTCAGGGTGACCTCTGCATTGTCGTAGTGGTAGCTCAGGTCCAGGTCTTCATTCATATCATATTTGACCACAAAGGCCTTGTGGCTGTCGAGACAGCAGCCCCCACAGTCTGGGTAAAGCAGGGAGGTGAGTGGCAGCATGTACTGCTCACGAAGAGGTGTGATGAAGCCCTCGTCAAAGTCCAGTTCATTAAGAAGAATCTGAGGACAGAAATAATAAATTTATAAAATTAATAAAAGGATTAATAAAAAGCACAAATAAAATAATTTTTTAAACCTTGCATGTAATTTAAAAAAATGCAACAAATACAACATATCCAAGTAATGCTTAAAAAAACTTCTTGTAAAACCTCAACTAATTTGCTAAATTATTTTTTAAAAAAGAAAAAAAAAGATTGCATTTAATTTTTGTTTTTTTGCTGCATTTGGCGACCAATTACAAGTAGTTACACACACAACTCTGGGCAACAACAAAGACGATGCACAGGTCGCTGGGAGGAGACAACCCATCTCCAAATAATCATGATCTGATTCAGACTGACTGACGTCACTCTCACGGTCACCACTGCTTCCCCTAGTGTGACTGTAGGATTACAGACAGTTCTGCGGTGGCTCAAGAACTCTGCCAGCAAGCACAGTTCAATACTGTATCTACAAATGCAAGTTAAAACTCTACCATGCAAAGAACAAACAGTGCAAACAGACTGAGACAGCCTTGTGAGAAATCATGGGTGCTGGATCCTCCAAGCTAAAAAGGAGAAAGAGCAACCAGCTTATAGAATATGGTCCAAAAGCCAGCATCAGTGATGATATGGAGGTACATTTAGAATGGATAACTTGCACATCAGTGAAGGCACCACCCATGCTGAACAATGCATCCAGGATGAATTGTGCCATCCACATGACCACAAGATAATGCCAAACCACATTCTGCATGTTATCACAACAGCATAGGAAATGAACACAGGTGCTGGACTGACCAGTCTGCAGTCAGACCCACTGCCCACTGAAAACTTTTGGCTCACTGTGAAACAAAACATGTGACAAACAAGGCCCTGAACTCCCAGGCCAGAATGGGAAAACACGCAACTTTCAGAACTACAGCAACTGCTTTCTTCAGCTCCAAATACAGAGCTGTTAAAAAAAAAAAAGGAAGAGATATAACAGAGTGGAAAACATGTTCCTGGCCCAACTTCTTTAATAAATGGTGATCTGATCAAATTTAAAATGAGCTTAAATTCATTAAAAACAAACAACAAAATTCTCAATTTGAGGGCAGCTGTGGCTCAGCTGGTAGAGCAGGTTTGTCTATCAATCAGAAGGTCAATCGATTGCTCCCCGGCTCCTTCAGTCTATATATGGCAGCATCCTTGGATTGAACCCCGAGTTTTCCACGATACATCCATAGAGTGTGAGTGTGCGTGTGTGTGAATGTTAGATAAAAAGTGCTTAGGCATAGATAAAAGCACATTAACCATATCTTTTGTATCGTTTTCAAATACACATAGGGTGCAAATCTTATTGAATTTGAATCTGAAGCTGAAGGTTGAAATACTCAAAAAAATAAAAACAAAAACCTAAAGCAATATTTTTTTGAAAGTGGGCACCATATTGAATAAATGTCCCCGATTTTCTTATAAAATCCTTAAAAGTTTTTGTATTCTTCATACATCATAGATTTCTATTAAATTGCATGAGCAATGCAACCACAGCAACACTCGCCAAATGTTGTAACACAACAAACATGAACTATGTACGACTAAGGACACAGTTAAGGGTGTGTGGTCAGAGATTTCAGAAGAATTTATTACCCCATAGTGGTTCATTGTGTTGGGTCTTCCTTTAGGAGCTGCAGACTGCTCAAAGTGCTCTAGCTCCTCCACCAGCTCCTCACAGAAGCTCTTCTCAAACACAGGGAAGCGATATACTCTTGGAGCTGCAGCACAGAGGAAAAAACAGATGAGTCAAAGATGCTCATTATAAAATTGTAGCACCAACACAAAGAAGGGTTAATGAGATTAAAATGCCTGAGCGCCTGTGATTCTAGTGCTTTCTTCACAGTGTTTCTCCAATCACTGCTCTGTATTTGTTATAAATCAGTAGCTTAAATCCATCCATTTTCTTCCACTTATCCTTGTCAGGGTTGTGGGGGGTTGGAGCCTATCCTAGCTGTCATAGGGCGTCCCTGCACAGGTCGCCAGCCTGTCGCAGGGCTAACACAGGCCATTTAGATTCACCAAATAACCTAACCCCACTAACTGTAGCAGGAAACTGGAGTACCCAGAGAAAACCCACACAGAAAGGTCCCGGTCAAGGTGGATTCAAACCCAGGACCTTCTTGCTATGAGTCTAACCACTTCGCCACTCTGCTGCCCCCAGTAGCTCAAATACTGGATATAATTTCTTTGCATTCAAATTGAGCTATCACTTCATATTTTAATCTCTGCTCCTGAGAGGAGCTGAAATCACTTCCCAGCTTACCTGCCTGTTCCTCCAACAAGCCCAAGAGACCTTCTTGAGTGGCACTGCCGCTTTGACAGTACTCAACAATCTGCTTGAACTCTGGAGCAAGGTAGGACTCCTGAGGGGAAGTGGAGTACAAACACGTTTTAACAAGGTGTTAATGTCACACTAATAATAATAATGCTAATGATGGCTGATGCAGTGACTACCTGTAGATTGTAGACATGAGGATGGAGAGGCTGATACACGTCTTTGATAGCAGCAACTCTTTCAGCAGATGTCGCACCTAGACGCTGTCGCCTGTCCACTTCCTGGGAAATCTAAACAGAGCAATCATACGGTTCACTTTCAGTCTATTAGTAATTTAACTGTACAGAGATTTTAGCCACTTAAGGTCATGATTTTTGATTTTTTAGCTCATAAAATATTAATTCTCTTGTTATCAAACATTTTGGGCTGGTCCTCCCCTTGTTTTATATAGGAATCTGCAAACGTGTATTCAGAATGTGTGTAATGAGATTGGTAAATGTGTAAATAAATCTGGAAGCTTGCACAGACATTAGTAGCTGAAAAGTGTTCAAGTTTTGCTCGAATCACTGAAAATACAAGTTCCAAGTCACCCGGCTTTTACTTGTGTTTGCTCGGGAGCCGTCATTAGCAGCTAGTGTTGGAACTGTGTGGAAAATAAAATGCTGTCTGTAATTGGAACAGCTGTGATTCCTCCGCTTACGGTTCACCAGCAAACTGACATCAGCTGGCAGAGTGGAGTGAACTGAAGCAGTTAGCTTTGAGTAACTCCCTCTAACTACCTAGTTACCAGACTTTAATACATTTCAGAGTGTAGAGAAAGAATAGGGTTGAAGTAAGAAAGGTCAACCATATTTCTCTTGCTTTGTTTAACTCAAGTATATGTTATGTTCTGGAAAACTGTATTGGGGCTTAGAGGTAATGTGCAATATAGTGAAGGTTTCCATGAAACTATCTGACCCGATCATGCTGAGCTCTTCACCTCCTTTTGCAGCCACAGTAGCAGGAGTAGGAGGAAATCAAACTACAGATGGAATATCTGCATGACAGATGTGGTGGGTTTGAAAAACTTCTTTTACCCCAAAAAAGATCTGGCAGAGATTTGGAACAGATAATTAAAGCTTAAGCCATCATTTACAATAACAAGGTTCACATTTTTACTTCATAGTCAGTATTCAGATTGCTAATATACTCAAGTTAAACAATGCAAGAGAAATATGGTTGACCTTTCTTACTTCAACCATATTCTTTCTCGTCTGTCTCTACACTCTGAATATGTATTAAAGTTTGGTGACTAGGTAGCTAGAGGGAATTAGGTGTGGAAGCTATGAATAAAGACATCCCACCATATTGAACTGTATCTTTATTCTCTGTCAGGATCCCTCTGCCTCTGCAAGGACTCAGAAATAAGACCAACTAGACAGCTGGGTCATGTTTACATTCTACATCAGGGGTGTCAAACTCAATCATATGA
>JAVDPK010016764.1:0-16436 GCA_034780415.1 Cichlasoma orientale
GGTTTACCCCCTTGCTGCAAGTAAAATGGAGGTTGTGCGTTTGTTCCTTGTTTATTGTTAATGATCTGAACCTATCACACACAGTCATTGATAATAAAATGAAAACACTCCAAATGTCACAGAACTTGAATACCATCAAAAATCTTGAGATTGGCCATTTTATTACTTGATTAAAAATTCATTCATTCATGTTATTTCAACAAAGAATGGAAGTTCCAGTGGCAGAAATCACGAATGTCCAAAAAAAAAAAAAAAAAAAGAAAAATATGTGTTAAAGGCTTCTGGTGTGCATACATATCCTTTGTGACTTTATGTTTTACTTGCGTTAATAATGTAGTCTCCACAGACACCTCGGAGGAGTTCTGGGATTATGAACACCAGGTGGATCTGGAGGCATTCAGCAGCAACACCTTTTACAGCCTCCTGCTCAAACAGAGCCTGTCTGTCACTACACGGCTGGGACAGCTCACCACTGAGGTCTGCCACTGTTAGTTTAAATGCCAATCAAACGCACAGCATGTGAAATGATAAACGCATACTCTCTTGTCTCCCTCACACACACACACTCATGTTCTTCTCTCAAGAAAAATGTCAGCCAAAGCAGCATTCTCCTTTGGACTCTCCTAAATTAAATGCTGCGTATTGAATATGCTTACATTATTGTTTTATAAATAGGTAATGAATAAATTAGCCTTCAGGCATCATTCTTCTTTTTTTTTTGGATAGCTTTGTTGCAACCTGGCACCTCCCTTGTACAAACTCCCAGTAATGTCCCTCTGAGCAGCAAATTTTCTGGAGAATTCATAGCAAACCAGTGCCATTCTGCATCCTGCTCGCTCCGGGTGCCATCTCTTGCCCAAAGCCGACAAAGTTTTCCTGTAGTGAGAACATCTGGCACAGCTAGATGTTCTCACTTTGTGTTCATTTCAGAGAATGCTTGGAGCAGATTCTCATGTCATTGTCCAGAGTTCATTTATAAAAATAGCAACAGATTTTTGTTACAACCTTCAGGACAGGATTTTGCACTGGTGCACTAACTACACTGTTTTTGTGATTCCAAAATATGTGTGTCTGTGTGCATGTAGGTAAAGGAGCTATACCAGGGAGTGCTTGGGAAACTACAAATACTCCACCCATGCATGATTGTTGAGGAGAGGGTGGGGGAAGCTTACGAGATGTTGAGAAAGGAGGTTGAGCGAGAGGTGGTGCGACGAAAAACTTTGGCATCACAGCTGAGGACAGTGCTCGACAGTCAGCTGAAGGTTTACATTATATTACAGTGCATATACATACATGTGTAAATCTCAAATTCTATTCAAAGTTTTTATTAAAAGAAGTAGATATCACTAAAGAGAAGGAGAATAAAAACAGACCCAAGGATGGATAAAGATAAACAGAGGAAGTTTTGTGTTATATAAAAGAATAAGTAAGTGTAGTCTCAGTTTGAGTCATGTTTATTTATGCAGCATCACACAACAAGTACTGTCACATGTAACATAATAATAAAGAATACAGGATCAAATATGACTGTTTTTCTCCAGGTTCTGAGGCGAGAGCAGCAGGCTCAGCAGAGGATCCACAGTGTGTTCATATCTCGGCTCAGAGAGTGCACCAGACTACTGTCCAAGCTTTATAATAACAACCAGTCTTCCACTGAACTGTCCCAACAAATGTAAAGCTTTCATTTGTTCAGTTATTCAACTACAGTCATGTGAAAAAGAAAGATTCAAGTGTGTTTTAACTCCCTGCCAAAATCTTCCCAGGAGTGGACATCCCAGCAAATTCACCCCAAAGTCAGACCATGCAATGCTCAGAGAAACTGCAAAAAACCCAGGAGCTACATCTCAGACTCTACAGGCCTCAGTTAGCATGTTAAATGTTGAAGCTCATGTAGGGCTTATTTGGAAGGGTTACCAGGGGAAAACCTCTTCTCTCTAAAAAGAACATGGCAGCACAGCTTAGGTTTGCAAAGTTGCAACTGAACAAACCACAAGGCTTCTGGACCAATGTCCTTTGGGCAGATGAGACCAAAGTAGAATAAACCGAAGCAATGCTGCAAATAAGAGTGGACCAAAATTCCTCCACAATGATATGACAGACTGATAAACAATTAATTCAAGTTATTGTGGCTGGTTCTGCAAACCTTTGAATCATGGGGTGTATTTATTTTTTCACAGCATTGCATAGAGTCCTGTGAAAACGTTCTTGTTCACATGACTGTAGTAATGAAGAACCTTTGTTAGTTAGTTTACTTTTATTCACCCTCTCAAACTATCACAAGAAAGTAAATCCACTTATATCTTCAATTTGCTGTCTCCCATATTCAGTTTGATCCAGAGGTTAACATCCCTGGTAGACGAAATGGGAGACCTACTGTCAGCAGAGTGCCACCGTCAGGGGGCTTGGGGCTTGTTGGGTGAGGGTACAGGAGCCAAGCTGCTGTGCCCTGACACTGGAACTGTCCTAACGAAAGACGACATCTTTGGTGAGTCCAGGACTCCTAGACAGGACTTGTCTGTGCCCATGCATCTTAAAGAAAGAACACCATCTACTGCTTATTAGGTGCACTGCAACATCCAGACTGGCTATGGTTAAGAAAAGCTGGGTTTGAATACAATTTAAATTGCTAAAATATTAGATGGTGAGCCCAATTAAATGTATAAGTTTTTCATAGAATTTCAGTTAGATGATTGCACGCAGTAATCTCCTCTTCTGTCTACCTCCAGGTCCTGATGGGTCCATACGTGTCTCCGGGGTAGTTCACTGTGATTCAGTCACAGGCCTCATAAGGCCAAATTCTCACAGCCATGTGCTGCTGAGCAGCGGCCACACGATGGCAGTGCCACCTAATTTCTTTGTTCATCCATACACCGGCAGAGTTCTGCCCATTGCTGGAAACGTGGCCTATGATCCTGCAAGCTCTACATTAGTTTGCACGACTGACGCTTGCACAGGTAACATGAAGGGTGCTTGTGTGTTACTGGGGATGGAAATGCTAAATGAAACATATTTTATGTGAGACTTTAGGTGGAAAAGCAATAATGAGTTTTACTTGGAAAATGATTTTTACTAAAAGTCAAAACCAGACAGGCAGGCAAAAAAACAAGCAAGCAAGCAAACAAACAAACAAGATATAAACAGACCACAGGAAAGCTATGGCAAGACTAGAAAGTAATGCGATTATACAGTAAACAGTATATTCTGTATACTGCTGGAGGAGCTGTGGTGAGGTAGGAAACACATCATTTTACATTAAAACAACTGCATTTAGATTTGAATCTGTGAAAGTTTCATGCCTGCCACAGTTAACTGTTAGATGAAGGTCTGTGTCAGCAGCAGTTTCTCTTGAATTATGGCAAGAGATACAATATAGTGCTAATAAGAACCTTTTTGATACTGGACAGATACATCTGTTTAAATGTTATGTTTATGCTTAGAAAAAACAAAAAAACCCCATAAACACAGAATAACTGTAAAAGACTGCAAATGGGTAGCAACAGCAATCTTTTGTATTTTAGAGATTAGGGAATCTAAATTCACCAAGAGTGATTTTTAAAAACTGTTCTAGTAAAATACAATTACTAAAGAAGAGCATATCATCTGTGTTACATATGTTGCTACTAGACCAAAATATGCTGTATCCTGTGTTTATTTCTACAAAGAGAAAACCTGGTAATTTCACGTGGAAATGAACTGACTTGAGATAATTAGAACAGCTTCATGCTAACTCTGTGTCATGCAAAATAACTGATGGCAGGGATCACATGGTTCATGAAACATCTGTCAGACTGACGGGTTCCAAAGGCTGACCTCTGCATTAAAGAGTTATTATGTACCATTTTTTTCATTCCAGATGATAACAGGAAGTGGGACAGTCCTCTCCTTCCTTTTATCCCTTACCCAACCTCCTGCCACTCAGACCAGCCTCTCCCCAGCACTCACCTCAGAGGCCTCCGACCAGGCCAGAGACTGCAACTGGGGTTTCCCATGGCAGACCCAGACAAAGGGGTCCCCGTACCCATTCTGGCAGTAACCATCCACCCCCAAACTGGATTAGTTTACCCTCTGGGAAGATTACATGCCTGCCCTCTCACCCGCTTACCACAACCTATACAGATTGGTTATCCTATGCTGGACTCCAGGAAGGGGAACATAGTGCTCACTGTTGGGGTCAGCTTGGATCCAGTAACAGGTTCGTGCTGCTGGACCTCCCACTACACCCTTTGCCAGAGTCCCTATACTTTCAGTCAGTCAAACTTGTTCCATATGCCTCTGTAGGAGATGTGCTGCCTGTAGGTGGAGTCCTGCTGGGCGAGTCCTTTGTTGAACCTCTGAGTGGGCGGATGGTGAGAGTTGGAGGGGCAACCATACGAGATGGGCAACTAGTCCCCCATGCGGGAGGATACCAAACTTTATTAGACAGCAAGGTGCTTAATTAGATCGCTTGCTTTTGACTGCATTTATAAAATAAGGTTGAGTATGATAAAATCCCCAAATGGTCCATTTAAGGGCTGTTTTGGAGCTTCAGACTGTATCACACAATTTTAGCATGTATGTGGAGTTGTCACATCATCTCTTGTTGAAGTTCAAGTACTTCTGCTGCTCAGAAAAAAAGAAGAAATTTTAAAATCTATCTTCAGCCTTGAAAAAAAGAGAGATTTTCAAAATGATCTACCCACAAGCTCCACTGAGGAGCTATTTCTATATAAAAAAAACAAATGAAACTGATAATGAGAGATTTATTCAGCCAATGTTTAATTAAAAAATTAAAAACATTACTAGAGTGAAAGTAAGATTTGTTTCTCTCAGATTCTGGCAGCAATGTTCAAAGTGCTGGATGTGCTAAAGCCACTAATTGAGGAGTGGGGTTCAGATCGAAGTTTGCAACATGTGCAGCCCCAACCAGGCAGCGAGAGAGGGAGTGGTCAACGAGATCATCTTCTTGCTGCAGCCAAAGAGCTCCAGCAGGCCTGGGGGAGGAGTTTACACTGCCAGCTGCAGCTGCAGACCAGGTTGGAGATCCTGCAGGACTGGGCCATGGGTCTGCAACAGGATGGAGGGACTCTGGGTGAGGAAATGCCAGAGAGAGAGGCTGAGTGGATTTGAATAGTCTGTCTGGGCACTACAAAACTCCTCTCCCTGCTGATTTGGTCGTCTCCTTCAGGCCCTTTCTGTTTTTTCATTCTGAAGTTTTGTGTCTCTAACTTTACTGATAAAGTGTTTACCCAAATGGAGAAAGATGTTATCATTCTATTTTCTCCATTTGCCTTTTCATTTTAATCTTTCCTCACCATCTATCTGACTTCACAAAGTACAATGAACTAATTTTTTAGGATTAAAGAAGAGAGATTCTCAATTGATATTGGTGCAAAAGTTAATGGTGATAAGCTTCAAAGCACATTTCTGTACAGCATATAGGGGCTCTGAACAACTGAAATCTCTATAAGCATCTACTTTTATTTTTGTTTCTACAAACTACAAAAAATGTCAAGAACTAATAACTATGACAGACAAATTCAAACATGAAAATGTACTGAAAACATAAAAGGAGCAAAACACTTGTAGCTGATGAGCATTATTGAAGAAAAAAAATGACCAAAAGAAAACCAAACAGTATTCCCAAATATGTCTCCTGGCTGGAGGGTTTTTATGTGAGTAAGAGGTCAGACATAACAAATGATGATGGACCTTAAAAGTTAATAATTAAAAATTTAAAATCAACCAAGTACCATATTTGGAGGCAGTGCAATGACTCCAAAACAGGTGAAATGTGGTCATTTCTCTTGATTTTTGTTTAGCAGGCATGGCAGATGAGTTTTGTACAATCAAAAGCCAATAAATGGACTTTTATTTGGGGCAGGTGAAGAGGCTGTTGAAAGGAGATAAAGGCATGTAAAATGTATTTTGCTATCTTTTAAAAACACATTTATTTCTATTTAGTTTTTACTTATGTAACATCTTAGTAACTTAAGTTACTATCAAAGCAAGACCCAAGATTCTTTGCAGTGGGCTTAATGTGATCGAGCAGGGAACCAGCAAAACACAGGATTTACTTTCTTTAATTTATGTGATATTCTTTTTATTATGTAGTGAGTTGTTTAGTGAACTTGTCATATTAGCTTCAGAGACTTTAACAGGCAGGTACAGCCAAGTATCATCAGCATAGCAGTGAAAAGAAACAGTCTCGTGTCTCTGCATGTTACAATCAGGGTAAGCATTTACTAAGAAAATGGAAGTGGTCAAAAGTGAGAGACAAAGTGGGAGCGAATGCAAAGCAGCAAGGGTTGACCCAGAAACGTTGGGACCACATAAATGTCAAAGTACTCTAAGTCAAAGGATATTGTAAGTTCACAGCTCGGATTTCCCCAAGTGTGGAAAATGAAACTTATGTACTAACCTATGTTTAAGATTGAGGTCAAAATACTGAAGCAGAGAAGAGCTGCACATTACAAGAAGTAGAAGAGAAAAAGGCATGCAAAACGTAATGTATGTATTGCACAAATCAAAAGTCTGGATATTAATTGGAATACAAGGCATCTTTAACAGTGAATTGCTGATTTTAAAGGTATCAATATACACCCATGCTTACAGCCCAGAAGAGTATAGTTAAGGACTTGGATAATCACTGAAGTAAAAGTGTCCCAAAAATAATTTAAAAATAACAGGGTGTTTTGTAATTTGTTAGCAGTAATTTATAATGGAGTAGAATTCAATATTGCTAAAAGAGAACATTCAGAAGGTACTTAGGAAAGAATCTAAAAATTGGGCTGGGGTTAATTTCACACAAATGACATGAAATAATGGTGGTGGTGGTGTGAATCGTCACTACTGTCATTTTATGAATATGAAATCATGAATATGAAATGATGGTGGTGAATCATAGGTTTGTTCGGTGTGTGGGTTCTGAGATACATCCACCTCCAAATTATGGGTGCATAAAATTAATCTTGTTTAATAGAACATTATCCAGAGTTCTGTAGTTTCTTTTGATTTCTTTTCACACTACAAACACTCACTGTCACCTTTGTTAGGTACGCCTGTTCAAATGTTCATATCAGCCAATCACATGGCAGTAACTCACTGCATTTAGGCAAGTAAACATGGTCAAGATGACATAGTGAAGTTCAAACCAAGCGTGCACTGAGTGACTTTGACTTAGACTTTGCTGGTTCCAGACAGGCTGGCCTGAATATATTTCAGAAACTGCTGATCTGCTGAGATTTGCCACTCCTGTCAGCTAAGAACAGGAAACTGAGCTCACCAAGGTTGGACAATAGATAATTGGAAAAACATTGCCTGCCTTAATAAGTATTGATTTCTGCTTTGGGGCCTGTTAGTATCAGTTAAGCATCATTTAAACACCACAACCTACCTGAATAGTGTTGCTGTCCATG
This sequence comes from Cichlasoma orientale, assembly GCA_034780415.1. Taxonomy (NCBI): domain Eukaryota; kingdom Metazoa; phylum Chordata; class Actinopteri; order Cichliformes; family Cichlidae; genus Cichlasoma; species Cichlasoma orientale. The sequence goes on from JAVDPK010016764.1 coordinate 7,395, forward strand.
TCCATTCCTATATGACCACAGTGTACCCAACTTCTGATGGCTGCATCCATGAACATAATATGCTATGTCACAAAACTAAAATCACCTCACACTGGTTCCTTGACCATAACAACAAGTTCACTGTACTCACATGGCTTAACAGTCATCAGATGTCCATCGAATAGAGCACCTTTAGGATGTGGTGGAATGGGAGATTCACATCATGCATGTGCAGCTGACACATCTGCAGCAACTGTGTGATGCTATCATGTGAATATGAACCAAAATCTCTGAGGAATGTTTTCAGCACCTTGTTGAATCTATGCCATGAAATATTAAGGCAGTTCTGAAGGTGAAAAAGGGGGCCTTAGCAATGTGTACCTAATAAAATGTCTGGTGAGTGCAAGTTTGGGAATTCCTTAAGCTCAGATTATACTCTGTTGCGCATACAAACACAAACATGGATAGCTGGAGACCCGATGGCTGTTATATTTCTTTGACATCTGCTTGAAGCCCATCGGTGAGCATGGGTAGTTGGTGCATTAGAAGGTTATTTAGAGGGTGTGAGCTCCAGTGCTCTTTGAAGGCACACATTTCACACTGTTTGGGTGGTGAATCCAATTGGTCTGTATTTTGACCAACTGGACTTCCACACGTACTGAAAACAGTGGGTTGTTTGGGTGTTAACACACTGAAACCTGCTTTAGATTTGCCATTGTCAAAAACTAGGTGAAGTAATCCTAATTTAGCCCTCAGTTATAGCCCTCTCTAAGTAGAATTTGATTGCTGTATCAAGAAGTGTGTTTGAACTTTGTGTTTATTTCTATTGATTCTACTGATTTCTGTTGCTGTGATCATCATTACAGCAGACTTATCATGCCACACCATATGGACAAAAGCACTGGGCTATACCTCTATCAGGTGTATAAAATAACACACTCACTGAATTTGAGCATTTTACTTCCCCCCTAGGTATTGCATGATCAATTGTAAGTGGTATTGTACCACAACCACAGTAACATAGTCATGAAATGTCAGACCATGTAAAGTTGCAGAGTGGGGTCGCTGAGTGCTGGGGCACATAGTATGTAAAAGTTGCCAATGCTCTGCTGACTCAGTAACTGCATAGCTCCAGACCTCCTCTGGCATGAACATCAGTACAAAAATGGTGCACCTGGAGCTTCATGGCATGGGTTTCCATGACCAAGTAGATGCCCATATATGCAGCTGTGGTCAGAAGTTTACAGACAGATTAGAGAAAATCCAAAATTAAATTCAAACTTGTGCACCCAATTCTTGTTTTTTAAAGTCATTAAAGATGTATGCTGTATAGTCATTTAAAGAACAGTTCAAAGAAATCATTAAAAGCCCTAAATCACCATGAAATTCATGCCTATGATGAATGTATGTAAACTTCTGACCACAGCTGTATCTGCATTTAGAGCACTTTTTTTTGCATGATATTCATTAAGCTGTTTAATTTCACCATTTGCAGTGTTTAACATGTTTTGCTAGATGTGCCTTGAAGTCACAGTCGTCTATAATTTACTGGGTTTTGTCTGCATTTATATATAATGAATGTAAAATTTCAGTCTTTTTAACACTGATCAACAAGTCTCACTAGAAATGTGTTGATCAGGATGATTGAATGATAACATTTGTTTCCTCTCTTTTCTGTTACGTTCAAACCAGGAGAGATGCCTCTGTCAGGTTCAGATATATGTGTGCCGGCTTTGCTAGGGATGGAGTATCCTGATCCTATGGGATCTGGCCTTAATGTACCTGTGCTTGGCTGTCAGACTGATCTTGTTTCTGGGAAAACAATACCACTGGCAGGGACCATGGAGGACCCAAATGGCAAAGGTATTGGGAAAACAAGCATTTGCATATATAAGCTAATCGGCTTTTAAATTCTGGAAAACATTACTGCATTGTGCACGTTCTGCTTACTGATGCTGTTACTCTTCACAGGACTGGTGGCGATGCGTTATGGATCTCAGACTGTTGACCCAGTGACACGGCTGTTGGCCCCGGTGGTTGGGGCAAGGGTGGATACGTTTAGAAAAAATGTTGTGCCTGTTACACCTGCCTACTGGTTAATGATTAGAGATCAAACTGACAGTGTGCAGGTAACTGAAAGAGATGTTTTCATAACCCCCCCACAGTAAAAGTACTTCAGACAGAACTGAGTAAATCTGATGGTTTTTGTTTCTCCCTGTTGTGTGACAGGTAGAGGCACTTCAGAGAGAAGTGTGCGTGCGAAACAGTTACTGGCAGCAGCAAAGGCAGCGGGAAGAAGATGTTCTTGCTGATCTGGATTCGACTGTATTCCAGTGTCTCTTTAGAGTCACAGATGTAAATTCTTATCAGGTCAGCAGAAGAGGTTTCTGTTGTGGCTGTAAATGTCTTATAGAGCCTTGACTCTGAGTATATAAGGAGAAATTCAAAAGGTTTGAGCCATTTTAACATTTGCAAATAAGATTCCATGTATGGATTTGGGATCAAACAGCACTTCCATGGCCACAGGTGTATAAACTAAGCACCTGGGCATGCAGACTGCTTCTAAAAATATTTGTGAAAGAATGGGTCGCTCTCAGGAGCTCAGTGAATTCCAGCGTGGTGCCGTGATAGGATGCCACCTGTGCAACAAGTTCAGTCATGAATTTTCCTCACTACTAAATATTCCACAGTCAGCTGTTAGCGGTATTATAACAAAGTGGGATTGGAAACAACAGCAACTCAGCCACACAGTGGTAGGCCACATGAAATCACAGAGCAGGGTCAGTGAATGCTGAGGCTCATAGAGAGCAGAGGTCACCAACTTTCTGCAGAGTGAGTCGCTACAGGCCTCCAAACTTCATGAGGGCTTCAGATAAGCCCAAGAACAGTGCGTAGAGAGCTTCATGGAATGGGTTTCCATGGCTGAGCAGCTGCATCCAAGCCTGCCATCACGACGAACAATGCAAACCATTGGATGCAGTGGAGTAAAGCACGCTGCCACTGGACTCAGTGGGGACCTGTTCTCTGGAGTGACAAATCACGCTTCTCCGTCTGGCAATCCGATGGCCGAGTCTGGGATTGGTGGTTCCCAGGAGAGCGGTGCTTGTTTGATTGCAGTGTATCAAGTAAAAAGTTTGGTGGAGGGGGGATCATGGGGTGGGGTTGTTTTTCCGGTGTTGGGTGCGGCCCCTTAGTTCCAGTGAAAGGAACTCTTGATGCTTCAGCATTCCAAGAAATTTTGGACTATTTCATGCTCCCAACTTTGCGCACAAACGAAGGTCCATAAAGACACGGATGAGCTTGGTGTGGAAGAACTTGGCTGGCCTGCACAGAGTCCTGACCTCAATCTGACTGAACACCTTTGGGATGAATTAGAGTGGACACTTCGAGCCAGGCCTTCTTGTCCAACATCAGTGCCTGACCTCACAAATGCACTTCTGGAAGAATTGTCAAAAATTCCCATAAACATACTCTTAACTCTTGTGGAAAGCCTTCCCAGAAGAGTTGAAACTGTTATAGCTGCAAAGGGTGGGCCATTCTTAATCCACAGCGTCATATTAATCCCTATGGATTAAGAATGGGATGTCACTCAAGTTCAAATGCATGTGAAGGCAGATGAGCGAATACTTTTGGCAATATAGTGTATATGCATGCATGTGGCTTTTTAGTGCCAGTGTGCAAATATGTACGTCCTTCTCATGTTCAAAGTGTTTTTACTCTGTTGTAGACCCAGTGGTCAGGGAAGCAGCTGAGGGAAGCAGCCATGGAGCTGCAGGACTCAGCGCAGCTCGAGGCCCAGAGGAGAGCAGCTCAGCACTCCCGCTTGGCTCTGATCCTGCCTCCACTTGTACTGCACATCCTCACATTGGGTAAATTAGCTGGCAAGCTCGTTGGATGAATGAAAGCATGAAGGAAATTATAGTCATGACCTGCAGTGCATTTATATTCATAGCTTTCCAAATGAGAGCGGTTTCATGCCAGAGTCTCACAGCACACTATTTAATTGTATAGTAATTAACTAAATGCAAACATTCCATTTTTTTTATTTGGCTTGGCGGCATGTCAGGTTATGTTTCTCTATCTGTGGGCACAGGTGATGAGGAGGAATGGGATCAGCAGTGTGTTTGGCATTCAGAGCTCCTGTCTGGCCTTGATAAGTTGGACATGTGTATGAATCAGCTGCAAGAAATCCAGGAAAAATGGATGGCACAGGCAGGAGACTGGTCTGCAAACATCCACGCTACAGTAAGAACAGTGGCTTTATGGTTTATTGCTGGCACTTTGTAGGCGAGCGACACAGTCAGGTCAGGAGTTCATTTTGCTTTTTAGTCTTGTAATTGAACTTTTAAGACAGCTCTGTGCTTTGAAATACACTCTGTAACACTTGTCTAAATGGTAGTGGCAAGCCTGTGGTTATTTGTCCTGCAGGGCAGAGAGTTGAGACAGAGAGAGGTGGTGGAGCAGTGTTGTTCCAGACAAACGGAGTTGGAGGCTGCTCTTAATCCGCTGCACTTTGTCAGGCACCTTTCTCTGCTCCGCGCCGACACTGCTCAGGTGAATAAAGAACACATAATGCAACTGAACATTGTCTTTTATTTTGCCATCAACCTGTGGTAAACAGTCAACATGGAGTAAAAGTAAGCTTAATTGTATAATTGCATGGACTGCATTATAGTTACCTTTTTCTGCTTGACTGTCTAGGCTATACTGTGTGGGAAGTTTTGGTATAAGGAATATGGCCCAGTCCAGTACAGTGGACACAAACCAAATGTGAAGATGATGGCTTTACTTCAGCAGAAGGTTTTGCCTCTACTGGAGAGACTGAACCAGCTCCTGGAAGAAAAACAGCCAGCCAGCTTCTCCCCCAACACCTGCAATCAGCACATCTCTGGTACAGGCATTGCACCAGTTAGAGAATCTACATTAATGATACAAATATACTGTACAGCACAGATTGCTCTGCAGAAAGCACAATTCCCACTTAAATAATGGTATTACTTATTTGCTAATTTTCTGATTTTCTGTGCCCTTGGATTGTGTCTAATTTTAAATAAAAATCTTTGGAAATGCTGTACTACAATCCACATTTACTGGATTAAATGACTCAATGTCCAAAAACTTAACTGGGCTTAACTGTATATACTATATATACATCGCTGATTTTTGATTTTTAATGTTTTAGGACTGTCAACAAAGCAGGCATATGGTTTAGAGAGCACCTCTAGAGTTTGGACGGCCTCCGTGCCTGTGGTGAAAGGTATGTGTCAAGTGAGTGTGTGTGTGTGTGTGTGTGTGTGTGTGTGTGTGTGTGTGTGTGTGTGTGTAGAAATAGTATATATATACACACATAAAAACATAGAAATATGTTCACTGTCAAAAGCAGTTAGAAGTGGCAGTGTGTGAAAAAAGATAACCTGTTGGCTAAATTGTGGAGAAATCAAGTCATGTAGATCAAACTTTGTCTCAGGGGACTTTACTATCAGTAAAGAATACTAGGTTATTTATACAAAAGATCTGAATAATTGCCTCACAGTATCTTCTAGTTTCAGTGTTAAAAGTAAAAGGAATAATTTTCACACCTAGAAATAATGTTCCTCAACTTGTTACAGAAACTTGGCCTCAGCAACTTAAGTACATACTTTGTATGTTTTCAAAGGAGTCTCCACCCAGTCTTTCAGGGAGCCCGCTACTATAGCTCAGGACACCAGTCTGAAAGCCAGCTCAGCGATGACCCGCAACTCCCAGAGACACACCGGATCTTCTGGCATTCACTCCCAGGGTGAGACAGAGCACACCAACAAATTATGGTACAGTCAGAAAACAAATTGGAAATAGTCCCCGAATAATTGATTTTTGTTTTAATTCATTTCAATTACCCCTACAGAAAGCCAACAAATGAAAGAATCTGCTCAGTCTCTACATATAACTATGCCTACAATTCCAGGTAATATGATATGATGCTATGATAATAACATCATAGTTCAAATGTACGATGGAGTAAGTCAGACCAACTACCATCCTTTCTTCACTTATTTCTCAGAAGAGCAGTGGACAAGGCTCCTGGAGCTCTCTCCTCTGTTCCACCTGTTGAGGGGGTTGGAGCTACAGCTGAAGGGTTGGGCCTCTAAGGCAGGGCTTCTTGGAGAAGAGCTCGCGAGTAAGTTGGAAAGATTTGAATAGTTTATTTTTGACCGAGTTATGGGCCTGCACACACCAACTGTAGCAGTTCACATTAAACTTGATTTCTTTAAAAGTTTAATAGTTGCTTTATAAAATATGTTTTTTTATGCAGTAGGAATTCTGACTCAGGTCTGGACCAAGGATTAAAACTGTTGAATGGGAATATATATATATAATATTGTTTAAAAAGAGAATAACTGCAAACTAAGCAGTAAATCAAATAATCTGATTCACTGACATTATGGCTTTTTAACTGATCTGATTTTAATCACAAGGATAACGTTTTCACTTGCGTTGGTGCGGTTCAGGTGGGAGAGTGGGTCATTTACCAAACGAAAGATCAATGGACTGATCTCTGTCATCGATCTCCAGATCTCAGACTGGAGGAGTCTGGGATCGGACTCATCTTTCTACTCAGCTGAGTAGAACGCTTTTAAGTCATTGTGACATAAAAATACTGACATGACTATTAAGAATGTGTTTTATCATCTACTGATTAGAGTGTCACTTCAAAACTTTGGGCCTGAAATGGATTGCCTTACAGGCTTTTATGGTCACAGTTATTTTCATATCCTCACTTTGGGTGATGCGCCACACTTTACTCTAATGCCACGAGTTTCATGTTTGTGGTTCAAAATCTTTTGGATGGCGGTTTATGGGTATAAATAATCACATTCCCCACAATTACTTATTTTGTGCCACTATTGCACTCACATTCAAATTTGCCAACTAAACAATTTTAATGTTCTATAATCATTCATTTATGATCATGAAACAGAGATTGTTGGGTTTATATCAAAGGCTGAGCCAGTGTTTGAATTCTCTTTTTGCGCTTTGCTGCAGCTGAAAGAATCAAGACAAAAAATTTACCTTTTGCACTTCTACACGTTAATTTAATGAAATTGCAATCACAATCCTGCATCATAAGGTGATACTGATGTGTCTGTTAGCTAACAGCAGCTGTGTTTCTTTCAGCCTCTATAATGTGTTTAACCACTTCATATTTTCTAAAACCATATTGTTATCTTTCTTTGTAAAATCAGCCACTATGTTGCCAGTAGACCTGTCCGTGTTTGTGATTGGTCAAATGCCTCCAACACCACCCCTTTCACGTGAACGTGCTCATACCTAGATTGGGAAACCATGAGTTATTTTATAAAGTTGATAAACACCTTCGTGTAACTGCTTAGACTGACTGTAAATATTAGGAGAAGTGAAGCCAGATAAGAGACACTTAACCTGGATATGCCGACCTTGCTTCACAGCACATGGCCCGGCTTCAGTTGAACTTGTTTACTGTGGTGCCAATCAACAGGTGGTGCTTGAATGATAACACCTTAAACAGGATCTGAGACTAGGAGCTGTCAAGTGCTGGTAGATTTTCTGTTTGGTCCAGCAAAAACTGTTTTATAGTGCTGTGGTCACTCGCAGTATGGTGGCAGCATAGGCAAAGAAAGAGAAGATCACAGGTTGACTTACACTTTTGCACTTAACTCATGATGCCATTCTTTCCTGCTTTCTTTAATAGTAATGGATAAAAGCCTATAGAAATGTTTATGTGCCCCCTCTTCAGTGGGAGCTGGTTCAACTGAAGAGGGACCTGAAAGCTGAAGGCTCTGCCTCCCATTCTACTCTTAAGGAACCAGAAGTAAGCCAGTGGTCTGAGAGCAAAGTGTTTTATTGGGGTGATATGGTACTATGAGGTCTTTAAGATAAGATTCAAGACCTTTTATGTAAGAAGGATTAATTCTGGATTTAACAGGGAGCCAATGAAGAGAAGCCAATATGGGAGAAATATGCTCTCTATTTCATAGTAAAACACTAGAAAAGACTTGCTAGGTAAAATGGATCACAGGGCTATAAGGAAGGGAAGTGTAACTGCTGATACCAGAAGGAACAAGTGCATGGTAGTGCTTGACGCACACATACTCACAACAAACCAAACGCAACCTATGAACTTTTGACAGCCCAAAAGAATCACTGAGAAACAAATAGAGGCAAAAACACATAGGTAAGCGTGTTAGTACCAGTTATAATACTCATTTCTGAAAAGGCATTCATTATCAGAACTCTAACCACTTAACCAGTGTGTGACTGCACATGTGGCAGATGTGTGTGTTTGTGGTCAGGTGGAGAGGTGGCGAATATGTATGCTTGTAAAAAGCATTATAATAATGATTTGTGGATTGAAACAAGGCATTGATCATAAAAACTAACCTGCAGATGTGCCTGTGGGGGCATGTGTTCATAAAAGACATAGCATGAGAAAAAGCTTTGGGTGCAACCTCACAGAGGGAGGTGTGAAACCATATGTGTACAAGAACAACTAGCTGCTGTCCCCTTTAGTGACAACAGGAAATGCCACCACCACCAAGACAAGATGACATGATTTCTCACTCTGTGTGAATACACGAAGGCAGGAAATGCAAAACAGGAAAAAAATGCACAACATTATACATCAGCTGTCAAGAGACTGTGAAGTCAACTATATGTTGCCCTTTTATTTTGCCAATACTGAATTATAATCAATGTCTTTTTAAGGACACATCACTTTAGCAATGTATTGTGACTGATAAAATTTTACTTTGTCCTCAGCTATATTTTTAAGCTTTTGTTATTGGTTAGTTTGCAATTTAGATTATTAATTTGGAATACAAATAAGGTAGAATATGTTGAGAGTATATAAGGTCAGGTATGTTTGCTAGAATATTATGGATTAAGGCATATAATAGTAATGACTAAATCTAATCTAAAATGTCAAAATATAATGTATATGACTCTGGCCATTCTGCATAATAACAACAACAATAATAATAATAATAATAATAATAACTATTATTATTATACATTGCTAAAAAAGTATATCATCAAGTCAAAAAAATT
>JAVDPK010016765.1:0-16427 GCA_034780415.1 Cichlasoma orientale
CACCTAGAACTGTGTCGGCAGACACCTCAGAAAGTATGTAGCTGCACCCCTGCAGGGAGGGGCAGCCGGCGGGGGCTGGGGGGGGGAGAGTTTTTATCAGTGTCAGTGAAGGGGCTGGATTGAAACCACATATTTGCAGGTCAATTCATTATTTCTGGCCCTCATAAGGTACAAATTAAAGTTTACCTGTAATTGCATAAAAAGCCAATCATCCTCTTTACACATATAACCCATAAATGTAGTCATAGGCTCACCCCAGTAAGGAGGTACACCCAGGGCAGACCAGAGCCCCAGTAGAACCCACCTTGATGTTATATGAAGTTGTGAAAGTTTTCTGACTTCCCTTTGTGCCTTTATTACATTAAACTCATCACGTCAACATGATTAATAGCATCACAATATTAAATTTCAGGTGTCTCTCTTTATTTTTGCCTGCATTTGGTAAATTAAATGTAAATTAGAACAGAACTTTCTTTAGTCGCGGTCATCCTCACTCCGGGCGTCTCAATCAGGAGTCCTTTCTGAATGTGACCCACATGACTTACAGACCATGTCTGTGCCCTTTTGGCTAATAAGGCTCAAAGGACTGTTCAGATTAGCTGCAAAGTTCAAGCCTGTTTCCGTCTGTGACACTGATGCCTTGCCACCAGAGACATATTTGTCTGCAAGTGTGTGTAAAGCTTTTAGCTATTTTTAAAAAGAGGTGGCATTTTTATATTGTACTATATGATCATCACAACGGCTGTCCTTATCGCTGCCGCGGCTGTTATCAGTGCAGAGATAGCATCATGTTTGCAGTATATTTCCATGGCTCATTTTCTACAGGAATGGCACTTGGACAGATGAGTGTCTGGACCTGAGCCGGTGGACATCCTGCTCTTAATGTCTTCCTGTGAGAGATAAAGGGATGCATGAATTGTCCTGCTGAGCAGAGAGATATGGGACGAGTACATCAGATAATGGAGTGTCATTATTTCATGAATAGAGTTGTTAAACCAGCACAGGTACCCTTAGAATAAACTCAGTTGCTCTTTGGGGTGATTACATGCTACACTAATCTGTGTATTTATGACTGAATAACATTGTTTTGTAAATATTTGTTTCCTATGATGTGAAATTTACAGAAGTAATTGATCTATGCTTGTTTAAGCACTGTGTGCATTCATTTAGTCATCTGTGATGAGGCTGTTATCTCTCATGCTCATTTCAAAAGAACTGCTCTTACTGCCATTGGAGGAAATAAAGACTTGTCAGAATGCTATACTGTTAATCTATGGCAGTAGATTCCTTTGTGCTTACTAGAGCAGGTTGAAGGCTGCAGAAGATAAAAACACAGCAACGAGATAGCCATATGTTCTGTGGGGAATGGAGGCAGTAACTGTGGATTTTAATGACAGATCTTAGGCTCTTTATGGCCTGCTTCAGTGCATGAATGGTTTCCACAAATTGGATTGCCCTCCTGAAATAGATGGGAACTTCATGCAAGAGTATGAAAGTGAAATAAGTTGCACCAGCCTGTTTTCTGATTGCACTGCCGTGAACCCAATTAGCACGGGCGAAAATCCAGCAGATGCCACAGGAAAGCTCAGTGAGGCCCCTCGAACGATGCCCCTGCGCAGTTGCACTGATACATACACACAAACCACCTCTACAGTCTACCTCACTCGGCCAGCGTGCTGAACTTAGTTAATGGCGACAGCTCGGTGGTAGATGGCTCAGCGGCTAAGTGTGCTTGATAAAGGTCAGCGCTGCCACCAGCTAATGTGTCAGTACTCAGAGTAATACTTTAGCTGAGTGTAGTGTGATTACTCCGCACATGAACACTTCATAGGGCAAAAAAATCAAGAGATTAGAGTCCAGAAAGGCTAGCTGTTTCTGCTGTGTTTCTCTGAGGCAGCCACAGACACAACGCAGGGAGACAACCTCACGCTCGTGCATCCCCTATATTTGAATTGTTTAATCTAATCATATCACAGCAGTGTGTGATCAAGCTGGTGATCAGCATGAGGAGGTGCCAGCCTGTTGTGGCTGTAAATGACTCTTCCACATGCTACTGAGGACACTGTTTGCTAAATCAATAAATTGTTAAATTGCTAATATGTCTCGTTTTTTCAGACTTCTATCATTCAATCCAATAAAAGACCCCAAACAAGAGTCAATAGCAGAATAAGGTGTTTGGCATTGGCAGAGAGGATGCCAACTCAACTCTGGTGCTCAAACCACAAATGCATTTTCCTGGCACCATTTGTAACATGTGCACTTGTTAGGAGTCCTCACGCTCACTGTGCCAGCATATTTGAGCAGACTAGACAAAAGTTCCGCTGCTGATTTCAGGTAACTTGTGAGGCCACTTCACCTGACCGCACACTAACACGTTCGGCTAGAACTTCAACCCATTCAGACTTATGCTGTAATCTTAACAGGCCAAAAAGGCTCTATACTCTGAATCCTCTGCATCTGTCACTCCGAGCAGCAGCAGCAGCAGCAGCTGCACCCTCCCTGCCTCCCGCGAGCACTCTGGATTTGAGGATGAGGACGCAGAACATCAGGACCCTCTCTCTCGTCCTCTCGATTATTTTTTACCTGCTCATGGGAGCCGCAGTCTTTGACTCATTAGAGTCAGAAAGCGAGAGTTCAAGAAAAAAGGCGCTGGAGCAGAAGCTGAGCGAACTGAAGAAAAAGTACGGCTTCATCGAGGACGATTTCAGCGAGATTCAAAGAGTGGTCCTTCAGTCAGAGCCACATCGCGCTGGGCGGCAGTGGAAGTTCGCCGGCTCTTTTTATTTCGCCATCACCGTTATCACCACAATTGGCAAGTATATAACAGTAGTGATAACAGTGTCATAAAAATGTGTCCGTGCGCGGAGGCTCTTTCTCGCTTAAACGGGTGACTCTGAAGAGAAGCAGGAGAAACTGTAACAGGGTCAGGGTGCGTAAAGGAGAGGCAAGACGAGGTGTTGTGACTACACTGTATTGGGTGATTTTGCAGAAGGATAACTAAAGTTTTTTTTTTTTTCCCCATTTAACTCTGAACAGGAACTCAAGGAAAATAGACAAGTAACTACCTGCATGGTGATATAAAGCAGGCCTACCTAAATGTATATTCCACTAGAGTTCTTTTTGATTGTGAAACATTAGGCCCTGTACGGCTAGAACGTAGCTTAGTAAAGTTTTTAATTGGCTTATTCACAGAAATCAGGATACACTGTTACTATTCTATAACCGTATTCATATAGTTTGGCCTTTTCAGCAATATTTTGGTAAAATGATTATGTAATTGCATATGTAGCAAAAAAGTGTGCAAAAATTTTTTAGAAACTTTTTAGAACTTTTTTCCATGATAAACAAAACTCTTCAATACTTAAACCCCTTTTATGTGACAAAGTACAGATCAGAGGACATAGCCTTATTCTTTTATTGCCACCTTGGAGCCTATCCCAGTTGGCAATGGGTGAGAGGTGGGTACACACTGGATAGGTTGCCAGTCCCAAGCAATTATCAGACCTCAAACAATTAAATAATGAAGCTTTTCAATTACAACTTCTCATATGCAGTCTTATTAGTCTGATATAGCTCCAGCATTCTTGCTCAGCCTGAAGAGCAAAAGCCTATGTGAAACCAGCCTTGTGGGAGTGCCCGTCCTGTAATGCTGAGAAGCCGAAGTGTCTCTGTGTTTTCTTACAGCTTGATAGTGTCTTATATATTATGTAGAAAGCATCTCCGTGGTTAACCATCGATGCCCAGTGCACTATTTTCCAAAAAGCCGGACTAACTGCACAAAGCTAAGCAGGTTAAAAAGCCGTTGTGGCTACAGAGTTAGAGGACAGTGACCTACTTTTATTTCCAGTAAACACCTTTTGTGTTAAACACTCTGACACGAATGTTGTTCACTGCTCACCATGCTTTCAGCCTGTTCTGCCACCAACCTTCTCTTTAGCTGCCCCTCCCAACTTTGTTAATTTGCCATTAAGTGCTGGGGAGGTGGCATACACTGGCATTAACAGAGCCCTTACACTGGAAACAGCTTTCAGCCGCTCCTGGAAATGAGGTTAATGAGAGCAGCACGAGTGGCCCAAACCAGTTAAGCTGCAGTTGTAAAGATAGATAACTAAAAGATTCCTGGCACAGCATCAGCAAGATGAGACATATGTACGGCTTAAGCAATGTTTACTCACATTTAAAGACTCGACTTTGACCTGCACTGAGTTCTGTGTGGATATCGCTGCCTTGCAGTGTGTAAAGCAGCAATATTTTGAGTGTGGAACTTTATGATTATAAAACAGTAGTACTCAATCCTTGACCTGCAATATCCTGTGAGTTTGTAGGTTACGGCCACGCTGTTCCACGCACCGACGCTGGCAAGGCCTTCTGCATGTTTTACGCACTCTTGGGCATCCCTCTGACACTGGTCATGTTCCAGAGCCTGGGCGAGAGGATCAACACTTTTGTCAGACACCTCCTGAGCAGAGCCAAGCAGGGCCTGGGCTTACAGAAGACTGAGGTGTCCATGGGAAACATGGTCCTGGTGGGTTTGCTGTCTTGCGTGAGCACCGTGTTTATAGGAGCTGCAGCCTTCTCCCATTTTGAGGGCTGGAGCTTTTTTAATGCCTCTTACTACTGCTTCATCACGCTTACCACCATTGGTTTTGGAGATTTTGTCGCCTTGCAAAGAAAAGATGCCCTCCAGAAGCAACCCACCTATGTGGTATTCAGCTTCATGTACATTCTAGTTGGGCTGACAGTCATTGGAGCTTTTCTCAACCTGGTGGTGTTGAGGTTTCTCACTGTAAGCTCAGATGAGCCTCATGGGAGCTCCACAGCAGGTGAAAAAGAGCAGGGATCACACGACCCACAGGGGGATGGGGAGGCAGTGGACGCTGGAAAAGAAATTGAAGAGGACAGATATAAGGATGATGAAGATGGACACAGCAGGCTCACCCTTCCCATGGAGGGGTGCAGCAGCTGTGTCAGCCTCCTCTCTTCTACAGCAGAGGAACACAACCCCATTATACCCGAGCGCTCAAACCTGCCTGAACCCAGCAGACTCCAGACTTTGTTGTCGTGCACGTGCTGTGGCGTGGATGTTTATGGCGGTGCCTCTCAGTCTCACCATGACCAGTCAAGTGGCCATAGCAACCCCGTCTTTTACAGTACCATCTCCTACAGGGTGGACCAGACCCCTTGCAGCTACTATACTGTGTCATCACAGGCCTCCCCCAGCAGCGTGGCACTCTGTCTGGGCAAGAATAATTCTCACAGTAGGCGGAAATCACTCTGACTGAGAACTTTGAAGACTTGAAGTTGAAGCGGCCTTTGTTTTGGACCTTTGTACACACAACACAGAGCCGATGAAACCATCTGACGTTCTGTTTGGTGGAACAAGCCGCCTCATGCTTTCTGTTGTCTGATAAGATGTAGCCTATTAAAACCGTGCAGTTTATATTGTATTTTTCTACACTGAAGATTACAAATAATCTAAAAACATTAAAAGTATATCAATAAAGTAGAGTTTATCCAACTCTGTGGTTTTACTGCACTGCATCATCATCAACTGTCCCCACACAGTCACATGTGACCTTCACTTATTTCCAGTCAGTAACCATTGCTGTTTCCTGTTTGTAGTGTTCACTCCATTGCCCTGGCTCATTCCCAAGGCACATTGTTTTCATCTTAATCGCTCAGTTTTGGGTGACCCGGAGACAGACTCGTGCATTATACAGTACATGGTGATTGTGTGAAGGCATGTTATCTGTCAGAAAATGAGCAGTGGCACAGAAGTGGCCTCCAAACATTTCACTGTTTTATTAGATGAGTGGTTAAATGACACATTGCTGTCTTAATGGAAGAAGTTAAGGCCTTTACTAAGCTTGCTAACTCCCCTGATTGTTTACACATGAAGTCCGTTTTATTCACACTATAATAATTAACCTGGGAAAACAGCTGCATGTCTTCAGTGGATCTGAAGGAGCTTTCCACCCCAATTAAACCTTAAAGTTAAGCAAAATGGTGCTATTAGTTACATTAGAGGTAGTGGTAGAATAAATAAGTACATTTACTGAAATACTGTGCAAACACACGTTATGATATTTGTTATAATCATTTAAATTCATGCAAGTGTGGCAGGGGGCAGTTACAAAAAAAAAGGAAGGACGAAGGATGGAAGGAAGAAGACCAACACCACCAGCTGGGGAACTGCACCCCAGGAAATCTTTATCATTACTGGTAATGATTAATTCCAATTGTTTACCAGGATCAGACTATAACACAGAGCGAGAGAGTCACTAAATCTGCACTAACTGTTAGTCTGAACTCGTTACATCCATTTTCCAGAGACCTGGGACCAGAATGAGACCAGAAAGCCAAGAGAGACCGAGCAAAGGACTACAGCTGCCCCTTATAATCAATATAATCAAGCTCTGATTGGAGAGCTAGAGGAGGAGTCAGGGTTAATGTTGCGTTCAAAAGCACCACTCAGGTGAGAAACATTTTTCACTGGGAATTCCCCACTGCACAAATGTTTTTCTTTGCACTTCACCCCGTTTAATAACAGCTATAATTACTCGTTACTCTTCTCAGTGTTTCTTCCTTTAGTTCTGCTTTGAATCCAACTCTTCTGAGTCCCCCATATACATGGTGCAATGCTAAATGACTAAGCAACTTCTGATTCCACTGATACTTTCATTCAATAAAGAGATGTAATGAAAAAAGAAAATGTTGGCCATAGTTTGGAGTCAGATCTGTGAAACATGCTGTCCAGTCATCCCCTACCCGCTTCACACGGACGGTTTGTTCTATTAATATTTTTACTCAGTAGGGTGAAACAATTGTATTTAAAGTCTGGTCTTCAGTTATAATAGTGATGTTACCACTTATATTCATTTTTGTACTTGAAAAACTTTGAGAACCTGTCACCAATAACTACATCCACTGGCCACTTGAACTGATACACCAGTTCAGCAGCTCGTTAACACAGACTTCCCCACACTGAACCTTGAAGCTAACAGAAGTTAGAATAGATTCTTTCCAGCAGTAGATTGGAAAAATGATGTCTGGTGAGGCTTCTAAATTTCTGCTGCAGCATTCAGATGTTAGGGTCAGAATTTGGTGTAAATGACAGGAAAGCATGGATGCATCCTGCTTTGTATCAACGGCTCGATGGGGTAAAGGTGTATATTACCTTGGCATACTTTTTTTACCAACTCAGCATCATTTAAACACCACAGCCTTCCTGAGTATTGTTGCTGACCTTGTCCATTCCTTCATGACCACAGTGTACCCACTCTCTGATGGCTGTTTCCAGCAGGATAATGCACCATGTCACAAAGCTCAAATCATCCCAAACTGGTTTCTCGCACGTGAAATCAGTTCTCTGTACTCAATCGGACTCAAAAGTCACACGATCTCAATTCAGCAGAGCACCTTTGGAATCTGCAGGAAGCTTTCCAGCACAATCTATGCCATGAAGAGTTCAGGCAGTTCCGAAGGCAAAACGCGGTCCAACCCGGTATTAGCAAGGTGTACCTAATTTAGTGGCTGGTGAGTGTAGTAATCATGGCAAATGTCTGCCCTGGTAAATACTCCTGAAAAAAGACACCGAAGCCCCGCATGCACGGCCCTGTAGCTGATTTTTGTATCAATGTGGGGTGATTTCAATTTACAAACATACATCTGCTCTTTTTAATTCACTAATCTGTAACTGGCCTGTACTCCGACCTCCGTGTTGAGGGTCAGCTTGATGATCACTCAAGTCTAACACTGCAGTATTTCAGCAGATGGAAATGGACTGGCATTTATGTTTCACTTTTGTAGTCTTAATGACCGCTCAAATCGCCTCAGGCTACAAGGCACATTTCAACCACACATCCATATCATTTAGAATCAAAAATAACCTGAAATGCATGTCTTAGGCCTGCGGCAGCTACTTAGGCACAGTGAAAACACCCAAACTCCTTACAGACTGTTAGGCTGCCTGGCAGGAGCCCATTAACAAGGGCCCACCAGCAGTGACTTGCATTTAATCCATAGACGGCGTGTTTCTTCCTTGTTGCCATTACCTACACTAGGGAGCAGCATTGGCCTACATATAACACAGGCTGATTTCTCACAGATCCGCAGCATCGATACTTCTGTTTGCTGAACTGTTTACATATGAAGATTTTATTTTCTAATTTTGCGAAGCTAAAAAAATGACACTAATGTAAACGCTGCTATTACACACATCTTGCCTGCGTTACACCTTTTCAGGGAGAAAACACCGCAGAAAGAAAGCATCACTTCTGTGTGCTATCACCATTTTATAGGGAATTAAAGCATGACAGCAGAGATTTG
This sequence comes from Cichlasoma orientale, assembly GCA_034780415.1. Classification (NCBI taxonomy): domain Eukaryota; kingdom Metazoa; phylum Chordata; class Actinopteri; order Cichliformes; family Cichlidae; genus Cichlasoma; species Cichlasoma orientale. The sequence continues at coordinate 8,329 of JAVDPK010016765.1, forward strand.
TTTTCATCTGCCAGCGTGAGCTATGACACAGATTGCTGTTGTGGGAATAGATGTTTGGGCTCTTGATAAGTGAGCGCAGTTCTTTTCGGTCAAGCGCGCAGCCATGTATCAGCAGCAGGCTGTATCAGCTCTGATTTAGAAAGATATTTGTGAACCAGCAGAAAGTAGCGGTGTGAACAATGGGCTTTGTGGCATAAAGCTCGCTGGTTTGTGAGTGATGAAAGCTGGTGTCTAATTTGCATCATTACTCCATTAATGTTGCAAATGCTGTTTCACTTTATACTTGTTATGATGCCTCAGATGCACTCTCACATCTATGACCGTCCCTGCATCAACTCCCGGAACCTAAAAGGGTTCAGATGTATCCAAGTAGATGAGAGAAGAGGCAAATGATGGTGCACAATGACTGGGACATGCAGGGGAAGAAGAAGCTTCTTTCAAAACAGCAGCGTTTGCATGACGATTTTCAGCTTTTATGTTACCTCATGCATGACTGTGAAGAAAAGTGATAACACGACTGAGTTTTCCCCCCAACCTTCTTTTATGGATCAATTGAGCTGTTTTTAAATGGCAGTGCTAAGAAATATGATGTAGTTCTTCATGTGCACATAATGGGTTTTACAGATAGTGAGCTGAAGGTGGTGGTAGTGATCCTTTTAAAATGCCCCCTTTTTTCCCCCGAACTGCAGAATACTACAGGTGAGTCTAGTTTCAGCGCGCATTCAAGCATGCTCGCCCATATTCTGCTCACATTTATGAAAATGCAGTTCTATACAGTAGGAAGTCCATTCATTTTGGTTTCATGCTCCGTGTGGTGACACACCCCTTTAAGCTCTGCCTAGATCTGAAATGTTTGCACAGCAATACTAAAGTTGATAATAAAAAAAGAAAAAACTAATTCAAAACAGTAATAACTTTCTATTAACATCACCATCGATTGACTACAGTGCTGCATTCCACCATCAAAGCTGTGCTTTGCTGTAATGTTGTGGTTCAAGGCCTGATGGAGTGGGTGAATTATTCATTAGATTGTTAGATATTTAAGTCATTTCTGTATCATGTTGTAAGGTCTTTCATGTGTAGTTGCATGGTAGGAGATACAAGATTAAATCAGAAATGAGCCACTGGTTCAAGCAGAGTGCAACCCGACCTTTTCGAAAGGGTAAATATGGCTTTAATATGGCAGAGATATTGGCTGTAGGTTCATAATAGAAGCAGTATGCAAATAAAGTATTTATGAATATACAAATAGGCTGAGCCAACAGTGGCTGCTGTGCGCTGCATTCAGTCTTTCAGGAGGAGCCGAGAGATTATGAGTTATTTTCTTGGATGCGCATCTGAATGCAAAATGCATTCTCTCTGACTCACAGTGAGCACAATGAAAGATTAAGGAAGTAAAGACATGTGTCATATTTATTCAGATTAATTAAATAAGTAGAAATTGGGATTCAGTTGGAGAGCACTGAGAAAACAGACATAATAGAAGTTCATTGGTAGGGTAATTGCTCATTAGTTTTAATTTCCAGCCAATTTGCTGCTTGTGTTGAACAGGGTGAAAAGGCTGTTTTTACTCAGTGGTTGTCTCCTCCAATCAGACACTATGTTTGACACACTGTGTCTCTTTGACATTCTGTGTCAAAGAGACCACACTGCTTGATTAATTGCAGTTTAATTTAGGCCTTAAAGGAGAGAGTTTGAGTCACCCCTTAATTATCAGGGATGCATATCTGCAATAATGACATCCAAATTCACGACAAACATCACAACCTAGGAAGGAAGCTGAACTGAATAATAGCATGCTGTGTTCGCCATGTAAAAGCTAAACGGCCTTTAAAGGTGGCCTCGCTGGTGCACCGTGTTTCACTTTTAATGGTCAGACAACAAGCTGTCAAACTCTTTCTCTCGTCTTCCTGTTTAAAACGATCCTGTGTGAGCCGGGTGCACTGGTTTAACCACACTAATTCCCTGCTTTAACAAAGCTGAAGTGGCCAGTTAATGCCCAGGGACTGAAAAGAGGTTTGTCATTGATGATCTCCAGAGGATGAACGCTGCTGGTAAAGGTGATCTCCTGACTTTTGCTCTGATGTCACCCTCAGGTTGAATTTGCTACAAAATCGTCTGAAGCTGTTTAAGGTCCCAAGCAGAAAATTTTTAATGACTTTGATGGTTTAATTTTCTGTCTTTTGTCTCCTTTTATCAGGAAATATCTGTTAAACCAACATCATCAGCATCATTGCCTGGTGTTTACTATAAGCTAATAAATATCGCTAATACATAGTAAGACATGGTAAAATTAACTAAAGAAAGACCAGCTTATTAGCATTGCCACTGTACAGATACTGTTCAGGCTTATCTTAGCGTTTAGCTCAAAGTACCATCAGGGCTTCAGAGCATGACTCTCAGTCTTGTTTATAACTGAAAATTTGTGTAATGCTTATTCTGTAAGAGGCCTGGCAACATAAATCGAGAGTGTCTTTTGAAAGCAAAAAATTCCCAGTGATTCACTCTTTTGTTTGAAGAACAGGATGTAAAATTATCAAGGTTGGCGGTTATCCATTTCCTCCTCACTCCTACCATTTAGCAAGACAACAGCGTCTCCGAGCACAGGGCTTCCTGCCTGAACAGTGGCTTGGAGATGGAGCGAGAGATGGGAGAGAGAGAGAGAGAGTAATAGATGGCAAAGAGGAGCTCAATACGTCTGCAGCCATGAAGCAAGGCTCTGCCCAGTGTTAGATTAATGCCTGTGTATAAATGTCTTCAATGGTTTGGAGTGCTCTTCTTGCTGGAGGACAGCTTATAGATGTGAACATGTGAGAAGTGAATTCAAAAACATCTCATGAAGCGAGTGAGAGAATCTCGGCAGTTTATATCAACATAGCTGCTGTGAGACGAGGACGTTCGTCTGTTCTTAAAAAAATCTATGGCTGGTGGACTCTCAGTGTTGTACAGGTCACACTTATCTCCTGTCCAGCAGTGCTGTATTATTCTCATTATGTGCAGCTCTACATAAAACTTGCACAAATGTGCTCCTGTAACTAAGACCGATTCAGAAGTTGCAGTCGGAGCAGAATTTGAATGTGTGAGATAAGGCAACAGAGGAAAATGCAACACAATGGCCCTCAGTGCCGTTAGATAACAAATGTATCCCTTTAAAAAAAAAAAAATTTTTTTTTTTTAGTCACACTGTGGAGGGAAGAAAGGAAAAGAGGTCCCTCATAAAGAATAGTTCCCAGTGGAGATATGAAAGCCAATTTATTCGCAGTTCTTTAGTTCAGCAGATTGACAACAGAGTGATTTGCCACATCTGTTAATCTTCCTAAATGAGCAAGTTGTCAGATCTTTGCTACGGCCATTGCACTAAATAATTTACAACACTGCACTTCAGCTTTATTCCGTTTTCGACTTTTTTTCCCTCCTGTCAGCTGTGAGGAGCCCAAATCACTGTTACTGCATCATGAGGCACTTCTGTGTTTTCCATCATATAGAGAAATGCTCATTAAAAAGTGGCCTTTTGGGGGAACAAACAGCAGAACAAATAGAAACAATAATAAGAAAAGGTTTTGTTTTGCCATTTAGGCCATTGTCCAAATGGTGCATTAAAAGTGATGCATTTAGCTGTACTGTAATAGCTCTACCGGTATATGCGTTCATTCCTCTTTTAAGACCTTTTTGAGCCTCTCAGCCAATTAAAGTCATCATCTAACCCCGTGGAGCATTTCATTGTCCACCATGCACAGACATTTTACCTGCACTGGGAATGCGACTGATGACGGCAGCAGCAGCAGCCGTCTGGTGAAATGGTTTCTTTTGAACTATCACGGCTGTTTATCGCAACACCATTTCCTGCTTCCAACGCTCACATTTTTTTTTCCATTCCCAGATATAATGATTTTAATATTCCATTGACTGTGTCTTTGCTGGTCTGCTGAGCAGGAAGCAGACGTTTCCATCAGCAGAGCTGCGCCTGGCATTCATCATCAAAGGTCTGCCCAGGAAAAAGACAGCTCTATACTCATCTGCATCTGCTTGGTATGCCAACTGGGTGAACATCCACATCATCCTACCCACACTGTTATTTCTGATTAGCATATAATGCATCAATTACTTCACTTTCACTAAACCGAAAAGCTACGACAAGTTTTGTTTCCAAGGCAACTATGAAAAGTGCTGGCGGCAGGAGTAAATTAGTTTGGCAGTGGAAGTTGTATTGTGATGGCACGCGCCAAATACGGGCCAACAACTGTTGTCCGTCACAGCTGATCCAAACATATGGAATGTGATAAGGGCACGCGCTCGGGACGGAGCAGTTCAGCTTAACAAAATGAGGGAGATAAGCACGCATAAAGACAAACACAGAGGGACTTCACTGCTTATGAAAAGCCAATGACTTCAATAAACGTCTAGAAAAAGACACACAATCACACTTAAGATCGATTATATGCCATTACAGCATCCCAGTGTAACGGCTTAACAGTGGATGTGTAACACTAAAGGGCTGTTTGCTGCAGTTGTCTCTTCACATATGGACGTGCTGTGTACATAGTGTAAAATGAAGCTTCTGGATCAGAGAAATGAAGCCAGTGTGGAAGTGCCTTAAAACCTGCAGTCTATCTGAAGGCCACCAGATGGCGATAGCTGTGGTTTCAAGAAGACTTCCGGTCCTATAGAAGTCTTTGGAAAAATGGCTTTCTGTCCTGATCTCTGTAAACACCTTCCTGCCGAGTTTATTGTGGCAGGTAATGTTGAATAAAAAGTCTATTTTGAAAATCTTGGGTATATTACACTGGAGGATTGTCTGAGGTATGCACGCTCATTGGCTGACGACTTGTGCCAGTGAACGCGCTGTTTCACCATCAGACCGTTCAAACTGGCTTTAAAGTGTGTATCTGACATTCATGTAATTAACACTGATGACTTACATATTAATTATCCTTATGTTGTCCTTATAAATATGTATTCAATTGAACAAATATTGCTTGTTCATTTTAAATGCAATTTTATTTGATTTTTTAAGTATGTCAGGCTTTTGTCTCCGACTCAATAGCAGCAGGCAAATTGGTTTTGCAGAATAAAAATCGAAGAATGGGGGAGTGTTGATACGGTGACTGAACAAAGAAAAGAGCACACAAAAAAAAAAAAGAAAAGAAAATTAAACAAATCAAAAGGCCTTTGCAATATCTGTGATAGCCAAACTGTTTGCGGGGAAAAGGAATGCAAAAAGAAAAAAACAAAAGAGCAATCGTACAGCAATTAAAGCAGGTAGGTTGGTGCTTTTAAAATTCCTAAAATCCATTTATAAAACATTTTACAATTAATTTGCTTGTAAAATGCTTGCGTCTCAGTGTGGGGATAGATGTGTTTTCAAATCTGATGCAAGCAGAAATACAACATGTCAGCACTAAATAAGTGTCATTTAAATACAGGACACTTATTTAGTACTGACATGCGTTTCAAATCCTTTGCCTTTCATTCTCAGAGGTACGCCGTCTCTGGGGTAGCATCACTGCTGTGCGTTCAATTAATTCGAGCACCTGTAGTCTCATTCTATTCATACCCCCCACTCTTCCCTCCATCCTCTCTGGGATGCAGTCGTTCTGACTGTTTATTTAGGGGGGGATACCTGATGACAGCCACACTTGGTTGCAACTCCCCAAAACTGTCCTTGAGCAAGACATTGAATTTCTATGAGCTCCCGAGGTGCCACTCATGGCATGAAAAATGCAAGAAAACAAAGCTTGTGCTGCAGCCCTGCACTGCTTTTTCTGCACGACTGTAAGATGCTCATAAATGTAAGGCTTTCTTAAGGGCCTGGACGCATTCAGTAGGGGGATATTGCTGTGTTAGCAGCTGAGACATTTCTAATGGATGTTCAAAGTTCTCAGGAGATGATTTTCTTTAGGTTAAATGACCCTTTTTCTCCAGCACCAATAATTCACTGCCCTTCTTATATCAATACCTGCAGCACAACGACAAACATGTTTATCCCTGACCTTTCTACTGAGGCCGGCAGGTAGAGGGAAGTTTTAATAATATGTGCACCATTCAGTAAGTTGTTATTTTACTCTAAAAGCTCTCCTGAGACCTCTGCTTGCTTTGTTTTATGGAGATGTTAAGAGCAGGGTAAGAGCTTGGTGTCAGGTGCCTAAAAATTCCTTCATTTTAATACCACTAACTTATACCCTTCATTACACACCTCTTTAACCATGGATGCTATTTTTATACTGGTGTCATGCTATGTCAGAATTTGTTTCAGCAGCTTTGTAAGGCTTTGGCTGGCTGATATTATTTGCACATTTTCAAGTACGTAGACTATTGTAGTGCAAAATCAAGGTGGGCTTTTATCAGGCTGTGGGCACCGCACTTAAAAGAGACACGTTTCTCAAGCTGACAGAAAACAAATGCAGAAAAATTTCCATCAAAGAAGGACTGGTTGGCTCATCTGAAGGTCTAGTATGATGTATTATATATATATATATATATTTGTCAAGTCTTTAAAGGTGATGCAGTGCACTGAAGAAGAGCGCTAGCTAGGGATCGCAGTTCATTATCACCCTTGGCCCCCAAGTGGAGCTTTCTGTTTTAATCAGTCTTGAATGTGTTCTTCACACAGTTTTTTTAACCCTGATTTCAGATGCAAGTCCTGTAAATATCTCAGCAACAATTCAGCACATCAACATCCAGGAAATAACAGCAGCAGATATGATTAATGTATAAAATCAGACTGCCTAATAAATAGATATGTCATGACATATGAACTGCGAATCTACCGGGTGTTTTGTTGCATCATGTCTCATCCGTGTGACTCACACCGGTTGTGCACTCCTCCCACTCGAGCATCAATCTCCAATCCGAAGTCTCTTGTTTTCTCTCCATCGGAGAAGAATGAGGCACCTGAATTAAAGATGGGCTTAAGACACACCATCGCTCATCGCCCTTAAGTAGCTTTGCCACCTGCAGAGACTCTCTAGCTCATTCACTCTCCCTGACAAAAATATGGACGAACAGACAAGAAGCACAAGACAGGAGTTCTGGCAACTGCCGCAGAGGAATGCTGACTTTGTGCTTTTTTTCTTTTTTGAATTTGTGGTGATGTGACTTGAATTTAATACTTAAACATGCAGTCTAGTGTAGAAGGTCAGAGTAATAATAAAAATTTGATCTTAGTGCGATGGTAAGTGTGAGTATGTCAGGGGAGCACAATAAACAAACCTTGACAGCAATGGGAAAATGCCTATTATAAAATTGCTCCTTTGACATAACAACTGCTCACCAGCTGCAGCTTATTAGTGATGTCCCATTTTGTTTGTATTGTGTTTCATAAGACTGACTCCTTTCACATTTTTCTAACATTTATCTGATTAATATTTCTTATACTTATGTTGTATGAGGAAAAGATGCCTATGACCCATGTAAGACTTATGCATTTACTTACTTTATTAGGTACACTTTGCTAGTATCGGGACCCCTTTTGCCTTCAGCACTGCCTTAATTCTTTGTGGCACAGATTCAACAAGGTGCTGGAAACATTCCTCAAAGATTTTGGTCCATATTGACATGATAGCATCATACAGCAGATTTGTTGGCTGCACAGCCAGGATATGCAATACATCCCAAAGGTGCTCTGTTGGACTGAGATCTGGTGACTGTGGAGGCCATATGAGGACAGTGAACTCACTGTCATCTTCAAGAAACCACTTTAAGATGATTTGAGCTCTGTGGCATGGTGTGTTATTCTGCTGCAGGCATCATCAGATGATGGGTACACCGTGGTCATAAAGGGTTGGACATGGTCATCAACAATACTCAGGTAGGCTGTGGTGTTTAGACAATGCTTTATCAAAAAAGGAAAGTTTTAAGGCTAGTTTTAAAAATAGAGAGGGTGTCTGTCTCCCAAATCCAAACTGGGAGTTGGTTCCACAGAAGAGGAGCCTGAAAGCTGAAGGTTCTGCCTCCCATTCTACTCTTAAGTATCCTAGAGCGAAGTGCTCTATTGGGGTGATATGGTACTATGAGGTCTTTAACATAAGATGGGGCCTGATTATTCAAGACCTTGTATGTGAGGAGAAGGATTTTAAATTCTATTCTAGATTTAACAGGGA
>JAVDPK010016766.1:0-10836 GCA_034780415.1 Cichlasoma orientale
TCTAAGCCAAAAACTGGTACATCCAAAACCCCCCCCCCCCCCCCGTTCCTGATTACTGATCTAGCCATGAACTGCTGAGGAACCACCTAGCCAACATCTGGGACCCTGATAAAAGGGATGGTTCTGCATTCAGCAAGAATGCAGCTACAAGCTGTTCGTGGAGCACCGTTAGATAAAAAAAGCACAACGCGCTGCTAACAGTCATGCATCCAAGTCTGTGAGGTTAGATGCTGCTGTACAAACAAGAGAAACATGCAAAGCCAAAGATGAATTCAGAGGTCATAAAGTCTTGAATCAAACTTCTTCAGAAATATGGTGCAGTGCACACTGTGCCAGGTAAAGGTGGCCTGCCACAGGAAAGTAATTTCAGAGTGATTTGTGGGCCGATTATTGGAATAAGACCCACTGAAAATCAGACTGTATTTGTGCTGAACTTTCTGTGAATTTGCTGGAATCCTGGAAGTTTTCAATTATCTGATTTTTTTGGGAGCCTTGTTAACTCTAAAGGAGGTCATAGTTAGAAGCTACTTTGGAACATTCTTGGTTCTGAAGTTGTATGATTTACATTTAGATCACTCTCCCAGTTCAACAATTTGTCCAAATAATAAAGAGCTTAGGGTGCTCTTACTGCCACTAAGTACCACACCAGCCCCAGAAAAGAGTGATTGAATCATTTCTTCAGTATCTGTTTGGGACACTCAGTAATTGCCTTTTATTAACCAAAGAAGCGCCTGAAACCAGCAGACTCTCCACGATTTTCCCTCGTACCTCATGAGTACGCTGTTTGCTCTGATGAGAATTCATCTTGTATCTGGCCTTTACTTCAATTGACATTTCACACTTGTTTTAGCATCGTGATCCTCGGAGGTGCTTCGGAACTGATTTTCCTCCACTTTCAGTGCTTCAGCACTAAACCTCGACTTATTTCTTCTGCGCTCTACCTTATTGAATATTCTACTCCTCAAACAACGACTAGTCCCGCAATTTATGCTCCATCATCTGCTGCTGAAATCCTTTTTCCAACATGCAATCTGGTTCCCAGCTTTTCACTTCCGCTCCCAGGAATTCATCCTCTGCCCTTCAGCAGCCAACTATCACCCTCCTTTTTAGTTTTAAATCTTCTCCTGACGTTTGATAACAGTGTGAAAACCAGAGGATAAACAGCACAGTCATCCTTTAACTGCACGCTGCAGTCAGCACCACCATCACTCTCGTTAACATCCCAGATTCTTCCTGCTTTGGATCCGACAGCCGTGACAGCTTACACCGTACCCGCTGCATTAACCTTCCTGCCTGCCAATCGATGCCGCGTCACTGTTAATCTTCATTGCGCACACGCGACCTTTTAGAAACTTCACTGCCCTTGGTCCCAGGTGATTAATACTAGTCGTGGTAATTGGATGTTAATTGGGCAGACTATTGACCAACGTACTAAGAAAACAGTGAGGGAGCGATTCGATGATGCGCTTATATTGACGAGCAGGAAGGAGCGAAACGATCACCAGCTGATCGTTCCAGTTCATCATCGTTATTATTGGTTATCTGTTAAAGCAGAGCTCCCGTCCTCCTGGGAAAAAGTCCTTTATGATGCACGACTCCAATAGCTTCTCTGTCCTCAGGCGGGAAGCTGCAGTCATTCAGGTTTATCGTTACATGCAGTGAAACTGGTCTTCAGCAGCAGTTTGTTTTTATTACTCATTTTTATTTTCTGTAAATTAGCTTTTTTGTGTGGCTGCTTCATGTTTTTGGGTTGTCTGTTTTTTAGCAGGATTACTCAAAAAGTTGTGGATGGATTTGCATGAAAATGTTACCAGAGATGGAGTTTGTCTCAGTGTAGCAGTGATTAAGATTGTCAGCCTGATCTGGATCCAGGGATTCGGTTTATGCACGGTGTGAAGGTATTAGCTGTTGCAAAGATCTGGTGCTGCTGCCACGAGTGAGTTGGATCAAATTAAAAATGCTTTGTTTTTGAAACTCTCTTCCACAGTTTGCTGAGTTAACGTGCAGATTATGAAATATGGTTTCTCACTTTTGGAAAGAAGATGACAGAAAAAGATAATCAAAAACCAGATTGAAGTGAAAAAAGAGACTCATCATTATACATTACACCTTATAAACAACTAGGCCAACACTGCTGTTACTTAGTTTTCCATCTTTGTTGGTGTCCAGTTAGAGCAGTACTGCAGGTTTTCACTGCAGAGCAGAGCCAGGACAGCTTAGAAGCACCTCAGTGTCTCCCTGGAGGAGCTGGACACGCAGAGGGAGGTCTGGATGTTGTGTTTAGACTGCTGCCCCCACGACCCAGACCTGCATAAGCAGCAGAGGATGGATGGATGGATGGATGGATGGATGGACGGATGGACGGATGGATAGTTGGATGGATGGATGGATGGATGGATGGATGGTTGGACGGACGGACGGACGGACGGATGGAGGGATGGACGGACGGATGGATGGATGGATGGTTGGATGGATGGATGGATGGATGGATGGACGGATGGTTGGATGGATGGATGGATGGATGGATGGATCCTCTTCTTCATGGGTGCCTGAAAGTTAAACGTTATTGTAGGAACAGCCACACTGATCATTTATTTTGGAGCTCAGTGAGTTTTGACCGTTTTGAAGTCTCAGCGCTGCCTCAGTGTTTGATCCGGACCCAGAGATGAATCAGGCTGAGCAGGCGGACGGTCTTCTGCTGTGTCCGTCAGTGATGTGCACCCTCTCGCAGTGCTTTTGAGAAGCACTGTGTTTGAGTCCAGCAGCTCTGTGTGAAATCAAACCAAAGGAGTTAGGAGCCCGTGCAGAGGTCGGGGTCAGACAGACCTGATAGCTGCCCTCTTAAGCCGGTAAAATCCTGCGTCTGAGCCCAGCCATCATCAGTCAGAGAACTGATGATATTTCTGAATCTGTTGTGTCCTGCAGCCTTTTTGGCTTCTGCTTGCAGCGGTGCCATATATACGACCACTTATTTTATTTTCATTACCTTTAACAGCCTTTCTCTATTATCTCGACAGTCGGAAAGTTGGCAGCTCACTTACTGCTCTCTCATTTCACTTTATTATCTAAAACTGTTAAAGATAATTGATTTCCAACTTTGTTCACCTCTAATAAAGCTGCTGCGCGCTAATGAAACGCTCGCTGATACATTAATGGATAAGGAGAATAGCAATGAGGCCTCTGCAGAAAATTTCTGTAATCTTCTTTAATCCCTTACGTGGGTAGTAAATCCTGCCTTTCTCAGCTCCGCTGTTCACAAAGAGCTTTAATAATCTGGGATATGAAAATGCCTCCATGGTGGAGGCATGAAGCTCCTGCATCTCTGCTGCTGCTTCAACCAGTCGAGCACGTTTCTGCACTATAAACACCGAGTCGGTGAATTCTCACCCGTGCGTGGAGCAAGTTCACGGCAGGAATCAGAGCCAAAGGTATGAGGTCACCGCTCACCTGTCTCACAAATCACTCTCTGTCTCCCAGTGGCCTTTTTTTTGTTATAATTGTGAAACAATATAGCTGCAGAGGCAATAAAAGGGCCCTACTGCTGTTTTTGATGGAGAGCGGCCATCTTTTGATCGGAGAAGCAGGAAATTCAGGATGACACGGCTCAAGTAGCACACCTGCGTGCCAGCAACCACCTGCCTCTCAACTGCAGGCAAGAAACACACACACACACACACACACAGAGGCTAAGGCTAATTGCAGTTATTGAAAAAGTATTTGCAGTTAACTTATATGAGAGTTAACGTTTAGAGGACCCAAAAGCACGGCGCGAGAGGTGAGACGGTAAAAGTAAGAATGAGATCAGCTCGAGGTGGTGCAAAGCAGGCGGAAATCCAAAGGAGAGGGCGCGGCCAGAGGGAGGGCCCCGAACCCAGAGGTCCAAAAACACGATCGCAAAATGGTGGAATCAGGTGGGCAGAAGGGTGGGCGTGTCAGAGGTGTTGCCCAATCAGCAGCGTGCTTTGCTGGAGGTGACCGCGTCCCAGCTGATGCAGCAGGTGTGTGAAGGTGTGAAATGAAAGCAGAGAGCTGCTGTGGTTTATTTATGCCCTTTTATGTCTGTGTGCACGGTTTGATGTTCGCTTTTGTTTCCTCCCCACCTTCGTTAGTATCCGAGTTCACCTGTGGCTCCGCCTCCCCTCAGCCTTCGTCCAGTCGCTGCATCTTTAACCTCCTCGTTCCCTCCTGCTCTCTCCAAGTTTATTCGTCTTTGTTTTCTTTTAACTTTTATTATTTTGCTAGATTTCCTGCTGCCATCATTCGGCTCCTTTTGTTACCTGTAAGTTGAAAATTAAAGTTCAGTTTATTTTTATCACCGGTCCAACTCTTGTCACGTTCTCATAAAATGTGCCAGAAAACCAAAACTCAGACTTATTAAAAATGACTTTATTCGGAGCAGTTTAATCAGATGCGCCTTTAAATAACTCCAAAGCTGCTTCAACAACATGTCTCATCTCATGAAAATGAGTCATAACACTGTTGTTCATTTGTTTCTTTAATTAGTTTTATTTCTGTAGGAAAAACAGAGTTTGTTTCTCGGTGAACTGGGACTCCTCGGACTCGAGCCGGTCTGATGCTTCTCAGAGATTTCAATTTGTAAAATTCGGCATAAATGCTCGCTAACTTCCTGAATCAGCTGGATTTTGTAGCTTTTTGCACGCGTCACTCAAAGAGGAGGAAATTGTGCATTTTCTGGGAAATGGGTTGAGCCGCTCTGAGTATCTGCTGTCTTTTTACATAATCATACGCTTTAACACGTCCTCAAAATCCTTTCTGTGTAATCTGTCCCTCTGCCATGTAATAGCTGTGATATCTCTACGCTGACCCTCACTTTATTCGGGCCACGTTTAAACTCCAATGAAGTGCAAGAAAGACCTGTGATCTCATCTCTGCTTGTATAAACGTGCATTCGTGCTCTTCCTCTCGCCCCTGAGCTGGGACAGGCGTCAGGCCTCTGTGACTGAGGCTGGATGGATGAATGAGTGCTAATCATTCTGCTGCGTTACTGAGGTCATGGTGGGCGGTGGTGATGTACTGGATTGCATTACGTTTAGGCATTCCTAATATTCTGCCTCTCTCATGTGAGTTCATAGGTCTGTTAATGGGGCGTGACCTCATTTAACAAAACAGAGCAGCTGCATCCAATCACGACCGCGTTCACATCCGTACCTAATAAAGTGGCCAGTTAGTGCGTATCCGACCCCAAAAATCACTCCAGTGGACACGCCCATTTATTCTGGATGCCCCAGCACTGGTGTTTTTCTGCGGCCAGAGGTGACGGTGTTTGGGCTGCAAGGGTGGAGAACACACACACACACACACACACCTGCTGAACCTCTGGTCGGTCTGTAACCTCGCAGCAGCCATATTTATTATCGGTCATGTAATTGCATTAAAAATGTTGGTTTCACTTTCAGCCCTGCAGGCTGCAGCCTGGCACAGACCCGACACCATCCAACATGAAATGAGGCAAATTTGTCTTTTCAGCGTCTAATAGACGTAATAATGGAGAAACAGATGTATTCAATTCTGCTTTTCCACTTCTGCTTTTTCATTTTCTTCTTGTTTAGCCTTAATCACTGAGATCTTCATATTTACTTTCCATAACATAATACTTGAAGTATTCCATTAGAAATCAGTGATGAATGAAACAAGCTTGATGCATGAATTGAGATTTTTCTGGATATGTAATTAAGCAACAGGAAACAGTTAGCTCACAGCCTGGACTCGGCCGTGTGCGTTTCACTGGAATCGGCTCTGAGCTGCCATCTTTAAGAAATGACTGCCTGCTGATCAAACAGCTGAAACACTGATGCACAGCTACTTCCAGCCTTCAGCGTGAATTTTATGAATGAGGGATGTTGTAGAAGAGCTTGAAACTTTCCCGTGAAGCTTTATCAGAGGCATTTCCACATCCTGCAGCGAGTGAAACACCGGGTGGAAAATCACCAGCAAATGTTCCACAGAATATCTGCAAGTTACTGAAGAGGAAGCAGGCGAAAGAGCGGCCGGCAGGCAGGCCACCCATCAGCAACGCCTTCAGAGAGACACTGGTGTCCCTTACTGGCCAGTTTCCCTGGAGCAGCAGGTCTGTATGGTCCTGGCTGAACCCAGCAGACAAGAATCAGATGAGTTTGTGGTCTTTAAACTGCAGAGGACGCGGGGCTGGGAGAGGTGATTCCCTGCTGTAAACAACAGAGGCAGTAAATCTGTAGGCCACCGCTGGAGATGTCTGACTCTACTCCAAGATCTTGTCATCATCTCTGGAAGTTGTGGGCGACAGGAAAGAAATCCAAGGAGGGACGTCCCTGATCGCTCTCCGCTGAAGCTTTCAGACCGGCCGCTACAAAAACTGAAGTTAGAAGACGAGCGATGATCAGGACTTGTTCATGTATTTGTGAGCTCTGAGTGCAGACACGGACAGGACAGCTGGGGACAGAGGGACGGTCAATATGAGGGAGATAATGAAAGACGGAAGGAAAATGAGCAGCACGAGGCAACCTGCCGCATCGGGCTCAGTGATGAGGTTAAAGAGCGCCTCTGACTGCGCTGTGGATGACAGGCTGAAGGAAGTTTGTGCCATTAAAACATGAAAGTTTGCAGAAAGAGTGAGGAAGTGTGTTTCGAGTCAATAAATGTGCTCAGAAATGCATCAGGAATGCAGAGCGTGTAAAGCAGAACTAACTTAAAAGCATTAATGGGACATACAGTAAAAAGCAGCAGCGTCGTAATGAATGTTATATCTTTAGAGTCCAAACATTTTCTGTATCTTTGGATTAATGGAAATGTGTGCTCGTTACATAACGATCAGCTTATGCTTCTGACTGTCAAGTGAAACTAATTAGGCCCGCTCAATTGATATGACTGAATTTTGCAAATGCATCCTCCTCCCAGCACCGGGGAAAGGCCCGCTCGACAGCTCCGACTCCTGCCTCACAAATCCAAAACGCAGCGAGTTCTTCTTAATTAGGACAAGAATCTGGTTTGTAATTAATTTAGCACAAAAGTCAAAACTGAGGCATGAGGCTGGAGCCCACGTGCACCCCCCCCCCCACACACACACACACACACACACCCCCTCCCACAACCAACAGATTCAAGAAAGGCGTCATGCTTCACTCTAGAAGTCCTGAGTCACGTGTTTTGCTTCAGTCTGAGTGCAGCGAGTTTCCAAAGTGTGAAAAACAGCAGCTGCATTTCTTAGTTCCTGCTGGGAGAACTGCACGGCCCTAAACTCCTGACACAGGGACCGTTTTTGGATGGATGGTTGTTGCTTGCATGCAAATGGAGAAAGTAACATTGTGACATTCTGGTTTCTCTTGATACAGTTTGAGGCTGTGAAGTGTTTCCTCAGTAAAGCTGTCAGTGTTTGCACTTATTTCAGGTTTAATTTGCACACATTAATGCGGTCAAATGTTTGTTCAGAGCCGCCTGAACACAAATAAATCCAGTTTAACCTCACAGATCGAAGGAGCAGCGGTCAGTCTGATGCTTCAGCGTGTCGGTGTGGCGCTTGAATGGGTTACTCAGTAACTAACCAACCAACCGAGGCAGCAGAACACAAACATGTTTGTTTTATGAGCTGAGATGTTTCTGTTTGGTGATTTTGGTGAAGTGTAACTTCATCACCTTGGTGAAAATGTTCTAAAGGTACTGGTTCTTTTGGGCGGGTAAAACCCGTGTGTCTGCAGCACCAAACCCTGTCTGCTTGGAGGCGTGGCCTTCTGCCATCTACTTAAATAATCTGCACATCCATGGTTATATTATTAACTGGAATTGCTATAATGTGTCCTTTAATAGTGCAGATTCCGCTTCACGAGGCTTCCTGCTCACAAAGCAAAGAACGATGGAACGTGTGCCCCGTGCAGAGCACTGACACTCCTCCACACATTCATACAGACGTTTGCTGCATGTTGAAACCCCGTGAACATACGGTCCTACCAAGGCCGTGGTGCAGTCCCATCAGACGGTGCGATCTGAAGGCCTGGCCAGCGGCACAGACCTTCTACCTGAGCACAGCAAACGGAGCAGTTAGAGGAAAAGGTGGACGATGCACTGGTACAATCTGACGGTGGCTGAATTTCTTTTTTTTTTTAACTTCTTGCCAAACAACTGAATTCTCCTTTGTTTCCACACCAGTCACATTCAGAGAAGAAGAAACGGCTCTTTTGACCTCTTTCATTCGGCCTTTTATTCAGCTGAGCTTAACTTGTCAATTGATGGCACCGTTTTGATGAAGAAACAACAAAGAAAAATATCCTGGCAGGAGGTCTGAGGGGGGAATATAATTGCTGCTGTACTGTGCTGAAAAGGCCATTCAGATGCCATTCTGTGCGCATTGATTGGCTTCCCTCTCCCCTCCCGTTCGCCCTCTCTCAATGCTTTCCCTGTCATTCAAAACATGAGGAGGCCTTTTCACAAGCTTGGAATAGTTTGCATGTCAGAATAACAAGCTAATTAGAGCTCCTCCAGTGATGGATGGCTCTGAGAGGGTACGAGATGTGGGCACGAGGGCAGCGCGGCACCCCGATAGCGTCGCAACCATCTGCCCCACTTTGACGGCTTAATTGGAAGAGCGATGGGGGGGGGGATATTTGGGATCCAGCCTAATGACTGCTCTGACCCTGTGCGGATGGGTAATGCCTTATTGCCCCTATTTGTAGCCCATAAATCTGGCACTCAGCCCCCCCTCTTTTTTTGTTTCTCAGGTTGTGATTGGCCCGAGGTCAACAGGGGTCAATAAGTTGCCTAAAGCAACCTTCTTACTGTCAAATTCAGGATGAAGGATGAGGAGGAAATAGTCACATAAAGCAAAGGGACTTTGGTGTGTTTGGGTTACATTTTATGAACTGAGCTGAAACCCTTTCAGGAGACCTTTGGGTTCAACGCCTTCTCCTAAAAATCACGTTGTTTCCTCTGAATACATATTGGAGGTAAATGATCTAATCCACTCATCCAGCAGCACAGACTGAAGGTTCCGCTAGTTCACTCCTAATGTGAAGACTAGCTTTAACGTGAGACCAGCAGGGTTCAGCCTTCACCATGCATTAAACAGGAAATTTAAATCGGTTAATAAATATATGCATGAAATGAATGCAGGCAGCTGCACATCGAGTAAGCAGCTAAAATGGACCGAAGAGCTGAGTAAACGTGGTCCGAACCCAGGTTCCCGGGTAAGAGTCAGGTGAGGAATGCCACACGGCACCACCTCCTGAGGTGGATATGTGATGTCAGCACGGGTCTGCAGGAAAGGCCGGGGTGGTAACGTGTTTCAGCTTTAAAGGATTTATTGTGAGACTAATGTGAGACGGGGTCGGATCAGAGGTCGTTAATCACAGCCACAAGCATGGGTGGACAGGAGGGGCATCTCCATCATTTACAGTGACGCTGTGTAGGGGAATGTCTCTGCTGCATCTGTACAGCTTATTTAAGCCATGTGTACTGTATCATTAGTTTGGCCTGATGATACAAAAGGTTTTGGTACCAATAACTCTGAACTTCTATATTTCCTGCTCTTTTAAACTTTGGTTCAATCTGTAGGTCTTAAAGTTTCCTTCATTGTGAAGAATCGTGTCCTTGATGCTCCTGATCCATTTGTGCAGGGTGGGGAAAAAAGAAAAAAGTGACCAGTGGTGATTCATGAGGAAGCTTCATCCTTAACAGTACTTTGAACTAATGCAAAAGTTCTGCACTTTTCTCCTCTAAGTTTTGCTTTTTTTCCCCCCAAGGATGGATCTAATTTTGCTAAGCCATACGTCTTCCCTGCCACCATTCCTCACCAAGACCTCTTAAAGGCTATTTGTCTGCCCCCCCTCTTCCTTTGCCCATTTAGAGTACACAGCCTTGCCCTGAGAGGTGAGTTGCTGATGAGGCAAATATATTATTAAAAACGCATTAGGCATCAGTGCAAGAGAGATAATTTGTCCTGCGGCAAGCCCTGCATCAGATATTGGATTACGACTATTGCATCCATCACCGGCTTGTACAGGAACCAACAAAGCTGGTTGCACCAAGTTTGTCCACTATTTTAAAGACCACAGAGCGGACATGCAAGATGGATGTAGCCAAGGTGATTTCACCCATTTGTTTGCGAAGTGCTCTTATAAAGTATCAATTTGAACTTTTTTTCTTATACTTTATATTTCGGGTGGAGTGCTGCGGCAGGCGGAGCGGGTCGTTTGATCCCTGAGGATCCGTGTCAGCATCCTTGGTCATGATGCTGAATCACAAATGAACCCGACGGATCCATCAGAGCGCGTCAGAGAGCACGTTAAAGGTAAAGCAGTGCGTGGATTGGTGGAGACGGTATAACAGAAGAATCATCACTCTGGATATTTTGGATTATTTTCAGAAGCTGCCCGGTAACATTAGACTCCGCTAATTCCTGATCTCACTTCCTGATTGCATCACTGCTCCCCAAAGCTGCACAACGACAGGGTCGCCGCACACACACGTGGCACTGAATGGGTTCAGTCACACACACACACACACACGCACACACCCATAAATGTTGCGCCTGTTGGCCATCTGAAAGACAGAGACCCCGCCAGCACAGGCTCTTTCAGTCAGGTACCGAGAGTCTGATTCACGATGTCACATTTATTGAAGAGAGGGAGGCCGGCCCGGCCTGGTCCTCATTAGCGCATATTTGGCTTCAGGTCAGAACAGGACCCCGGCCCATTGTCACAGCAGATCAGGTGACCAGTGTAAACACCTTTAATCAAAGTAGGGTGTCTGCTCAGCGCTACCCCCAAACACGAGCTGGCAGCCTCATTCGGCCTTACAGTAACCGCAGACCTGCCGTAAGATCCGAGCAGCATTTCAAAGCATCTGCGG
>JAVDPK010016767.1:0-16397 GCA_034780415.1 Cichlasoma orientale
CTTCTGTTGCTGCATGTTTGCTGTTCGCTTACGCTGCTCTCCGCTCTGCACGCACACAGGTGTGCACGCACGCACGCACGCACGCACACACACACACGCACACACACAGAGCTCCGCTGACCAGTGCTGCTTGAGCTCTGATCTGAGCCGGGGTTTCACATTGAACGGCCGGGCTGTCAACACTGAACGCGCACAGCTTGTGGACCCTGTGAGGAAAGCGGCCGTAGAGACGAGAGGAGGCCGAAGCCTCCGCCGATTGTCGCCGTGTTTGTCGTTTAAAGACGATGTTTAAAAACGTGTTTCTTGGAGCAGCACTGAGGAATATTGTAGGAAGCTGTATGGCAAGCCGATCCGGCCATATAAAGCTGCAGAGAAAGCCAAAGAGTAAGCTCAGGTTTGATCACCTCAGCCTTAAACAGACGCCGCGTTGGTACGATGCCGTCGGGCAGCTGTGGCCACGCGCGCACACACACACACACACACACGAGTGTTTGAGATTAATACGGCCGCACAGCTCGCCCCCCAGGAGTGTATTAATTATGTTTTTGAAAGTTTGAAGAAGTAAGGGAATTGTTCTTTAAACGTGTCGCCTTTGTTTTGTCAAAAGACGTTTAATCGTGATGGAGAGCTTAGCCTTGATTTTGTAGCTGGGGGGTAACAAAGGTACTGTTTTTTATATACATGTGGTGCCATATACAGAGTATATATTTGTAGGCTGTCAGAGAGCCGCTGGTTGTGTTTCTGGGAGCGGAGGAGAAACTCAAACACGTGCGGCCTTTTTGGCGGCTCACGTGCTCCACGCAGCGGTCCTGTGACTGTCAGCTGGACTCGATGCTGCTCCTCAAAACTGGTCATAAGGGCTTTGAATTCTTTCTTTCCTCTAAGCTTTCCCAACTTTGCAAATCCCCTCGCTTGATGTTGGGACCGGAGTCAGGCTGAGGGTTCGGATGCAGCTTTGGCTTCACGCACGGCTTTTATCGAGGGCCTCGCCAGTTATGCACAGCAGGTAGATTTGTAATGTAGTCGGCAGCTTAAGTCATTTATACTCCAGTGGAAAGCATATCAAAGCATTTATGGAAGATACTTGATAGCTGTTGTGGTTTTTTTTTCTATTGTACTTAAAAAAATGCAATTTCTTCTGAGTTTGAACTTGTTTTTGAACCCTTAAATGAAGCTCCAGTCTGTGTCCTTCAGCCTGTAATGCTGCGTGTCCGTGCAGATTGTTTGGCGTGATCCCAGGTTTGGGGGGGGGGGGAGATCTCCGGCTTCTCTTGAATACGGTGGAACTGCTCTCGTGGTGCTCAGATTGCTAGAAAACGTAAACTCAGTGTTTGTCCAGAAATCATGAGCGCAGTTTGATGTAGGAGCTGCTTCATGACGGACGCCTGCAGCGGACCCTTCGTCCTGCAGCGATGCAGCTCCTACACGGTGGAGTCCAGGTCGGGATTTCTGGAAAGATGCATTCATGCTTTTTTTTTGTTTAAAGCTCCAACGTATTCAAGAGACGGCAGCTGATCTCCACAGCTCCACCCAAACCATCCAGTGTACAGAAAAGTTACAGGATAGAAAGAAAAATAAACCTCTGCAGTAGATGCACAGATGTTGTGGTTCTCATATCGACATGATAACTGTAGTTCTATATTCACACCCTGATGCTTCCATGCAGAAGCTCTGGCGTTTCATTATGCACACTCTGAGCTCCTCCTTCCTGCTCGGGTCCTGCTGGAGGTCTCGCGAACCCTCTGAAGGATCAAAAACTTCACCCAAAGCCATTAATGCCAAAGTTTCTCGAAGTGTGATTTGCTTCAGATCACCATGTTATTAAAGCCACACAAGCTTTTTTCTTTTCTAAAATAATGCTGAATAAAACTTATTTTTTCCAGTCAGACTGTTGTAATTATTTCTTTGATACTGAAGATTATAATTCACGCCCACAGATGAAAAGTGCAGATTTTTAATTACATCATATACACACAAATTCCCACAATTACATTCAGATAAATGGTCTTATGTAGAAAAGCCGTCTGCTCGCTAACAGCTGCAGGAGAATCAAGTTCACAGGTCAGTATTTTACTGTCAGCATCTCTGAGGCCAGTTATAAATGATCATTTGAGCCCGATCACAAACCATCACAGGGTGAAGCTGGGGGTTAAGGTGCCGGGTCGGACCTCTGAGCAGCCAGCGCTAGAGCCAGAATATAAACATGAATTATGTGCATCCACCTCTTTGCACCCAGAGTCTCCACAGGTTTGTCCAGGGGTGGAGACGTGGTGTGGAGCTCACACCTCCCCGATGTTCCTAAAACCCAACTGTGCCAAGTCAGCAGTCAGTGCGCACAGTCCACTCTGAGCTGCATTCTGGGTAATCTCTATAAAGTGATGGGCAGGAAGGAGCAGGCTGTGGGAACCAGAGTTGAGGTTTGTGTTTCTGGTCCCGATGCGGATGAACTATCGAGGAGAACCGCAGTCTCGGAAGACCCGGCCTGAACATCCGTTGACTGCACACGTTGCATTGTGGGTAACGGCGGGAGCAGGTTTAAAAAAAGTGACCAAAAGTTGATTTTTGTGTGAAATGGCCCTTTAAAGCCGCACAAAGGCCCTGCAGTGATGTGTTCGATGGCGTATTAACGATCTTTTACATCTATTAATAAAGTGGAGGATGTGGAGCTGCTCTCTGAGAGGCTGGCCGGGATCATCTCTGTATGTACAAAGTTCAACACGCTTCAGGCCTTTAATGCAGCTACGCAGCAGGAATTACTGTCAATGTGCAAGTTTTGGCTTCCAGCTGGCGAAGAAGAAAATCTGTTTGTTTGAGTGAAAAAAAACAAAGCTGCCTGCTTAAAAAAGCGATTCTGAAAATGTGAAATCCTGAAATTCTACTCAAAATAAAATCCCAGGAAAAGCGGATGAGACGGAGGATAAAAGGGGCCGTTAAAAATGCATGAGCAGCAAGCGAAGGGTGTGGAAAACAAATGTTTGAGCGTGTTTACGAGTTCAAACACACACACGTTCCCACGCCGCTGCTTTAAAGCGTCAGAGCGTCTGCTGGGCTCGGCCCCCGGGAGTTGAAGCAGCTGAGGCCCCGCGGGCGTCACCACACCAGCCTGCTGGGTCCCCAGCCTGGATGACAAGTCTGTGATGGAGACGCGAGTACCACTCTACGCCCACAGGGGGGCAGTGTTTAGTTGAAAGGAGGGCATCCTCAGTAAACAAAGGTTTGTCTGCGGGACAGACGCCTCGCCGCTGCTCTGTGGGGGGGTCTACAGCTCTGACTGTCAGAGAAAATCTTTCTTCATCAACCCCGCAGCGAGGAGGAGGAGGGACCGACTAGCTCTGCTGCTCTGTCACTGATGGGTCCTCCTGGGGGAGGGGCTGGGGGACGGGGGGCGGCGCACCGGCGGCAGGTCATAGTGTCCCGGGATGTGGCTGTTCACGGGGAGGTCGTAGTGGCTCTGGGGGTCCTCGTGAGGGGCGTGGCTGAGAGAACTCTGACGCTCTGAGGGGAAAAGAAGTCAGTGTTAGAACCAATGAGACAAACACCTGTTATTGTGCAGCGCTTTAATAAAAGCATCAGTGCAGCCTGATGTTGCAGCTCCCTGCTTCATGAAGCTCACAGGGTGGAAAAGCTGCACCCTCAGGTTACATTTAACAGAGGTGGGCGTCCTAAACCAGGACATGAGCAAACAAACTAAAAACAGCAGCGTAGCATCATCATGTTAATGCCATAAACACATTAATAAAGACCTTTATTATTCCTTTACAGCAGAGCAGCATGTGAGTGTGCACGGACCCACGGCAGCGCGTTGCAGTGTGATGGTCACTTCAGTCGTTATCTGTGGATTTATTGAGGCCTGTGTTACATTTGCTGCTCATGACACTTAAATGACTGCATTTGTCTGGACCTCTGCTATTGGTACAGGCACGCAGACCCAATCAGTGATTTAAAGTTTCCATTTCACACTTTAATCATAGACACGGCCGTCTGTCTCAGGTACAGTGAACCTAAATAACTGATTTCACTGAGAAGAACGGCGGGAATGCCACATGTTCATGAATCCAAGGATCTGATTCACCTTATTATTACTAGTGTCCCCAACACAGTAAACCCAGGGAACAACATCCCGTGGCTTCCTGGTTTCCCCTCCCTGCCCTTCCTCTTCCTTCAGTCTTTTGTTTGTTGCAAACGATGTTGATTCATCAGCGCGTGACCAAAGGAAGTCTGTCCTGCCCGGCTGTCCAGCAGGCCTCAGTCCTGCTTCGAGGTTTGACTCTAAAGAGTTCTGTCTGCCGAAGCGGGTGGCGCCGTCCCTGCGTGCGTTTGCTCCGGGCACACCGGCTTCCTCCCGAAATCGTGAATATGAGCTTAATTGGCGATTCATAAATTCGTGGATGTGAGGCAGGTAAAGTGCTGTATGAGTGCAGGTATCAGCAGAACAGATCTAAACGTGAGCTTTCTTTTAATCCTCGCCGGTTTAATCAACCCTGTCACAGCTTTTATTTTGAAATCAGCAGGCCCTAGTCTCATTTCCTGTTTGTATGTGATTGTGAATAATTAAAACTGTTGGTTAAATAAAAAAAACCAAGATCACCAAGATGACCTTTGACCTTGACCCCAGTGACCCCGTATACAATCCCAGCCTTGCTTTGGTCATAACCCACCCACCCATGGATACCAGACTCCCTGGTCTTGCAGGAGGTCTTTAGTGTCACTCGCCTCTGCGTAAGGTGGCCGTGCTGAAGGGTGGCGGGGGGGTGATCTCGGTGTAGGCGCGCTCTCTGGGCACGGCCGACTTCATCTCCATGTAGCTGCTCTCCGGGGGGCAGAAGGGCAGGCCGGGCAGGTCTTTGATGGTGGCGTACGGGTTCTCGCTGTTCAGAGAGCTGCTGCTCACCGCCACCGCATCCTTCAGCTCTGCGGGAGGCAAATATGGAGAGATTAAACCACAGGTGAAGCACATGTGCAGTCAGAATGGAGCGTGATTGAGGGTATTAAGGTGTAAGCTCACTGGGTGGAGCATTCACTGCATGCAAAGTGAGATTTTCATCAGTAATGTGAGTAAATGCTGCAAATTTGTAGGCAGCACAAAGGACTTCCAGTAACTGCAGAGCACCGACATGAAACTGGAATTTCGAGCAAGCCTGAGCAGTCGTCTGGGAGCAGTGATGACAGCGGAGGACAGCTCCAGTCTGAAGGGATCGGGTCTCTGTGCTCATTTGGAGCTCTGAGTCTGCTGAGAAGAACGATGCGATTTCCCACGAGGAACAATAAATAATCCAAAAACCAGCGTCAGACCGTCTGATTACTTCATGGAGTGATGCCACGCTAGCAACATGCTGTCACATTCACCAGCGTGACAGCACAGGTTAAAGGTCAAACACAGAGGGGACAATAAAAAGCGGAGGACACGGGAGACGAGACGTTTTCTGCTTGTTTGATGGTTTCTTTGTTTAACCTTCACGAGTCACTGACTTCTGCAACAATCGGGCCGCGTCTGCCTTTTCAAACCGGTCCAAATGTTTCTCAGTGTGTCTGCACACAGCCGACCACGTCACACGTTTACACGCGTCAGTTTAACTGCTGCTAAGTGGGACCGAACACGGCTGAGGATGATGTCATCAGTGCCTCAGAGGGGGCAGCCGAACGCCGATGCAGATGAAACTGAAAGCTGAAGAAGTTCATGTGAAGAACATCAAGAAGATCAAACGTGTCTGAGGGTGAAACAGAAGCTTCGGTCCTTTGCGCGCGCTCGGTTCCACCCGCACAGGCGTGATCCTCCGGGGACCGCGATGGTGGCCCGGCTGATTAACACCAGCGCCATCTACAGACCGACCGTGTGAATGAACGTCAGCTTTTATGCTGCTAACCCTCTAACTCTTCAGCAGGAGGGGGCAGCAGGAGCAAAGAGAGAAAAGAAGGTGATAAACTACCTTTGTTGTAATATTTTCCGAGGCTGGCGCTGTAGCTGTAGCTCCGATCGATGCCAAAGGCTCCTGTTAACAATAAAACACAAATCAGACGTCCTGATTTTCCTTTATAGCGAGCTAATCAAAAGCAGAGAAACCGCTGCGGAAGCCTGTAAAATCAATCCCAGGTGAGCGATAGGTGCTGGCAATGCAACTCTCACCTTTTATGAAGTCCTCATTATTTTTATAGTCTCATATCAAGTGTGCACTCCCGACTAGGAAATGTGATGGGCGATAAAGTTTGGGGAAGCAGGAACCATTTAAGCTTGCTGAGGTTCTCAGCAGCGTGTAAGCAGCCACGTTGGGGTGGTTTCTCAAAAGGACCTGAGAAAGATTTTAAATCTAAAACTCTTCTGCAGCCCTCCCAAACCTTTAACCCCCCCTCTGACCATAAAAAGGTGTCACAGAGTCACTTTAATCTCTGACAGTTCAGCGCACTGAGGTCGGTCCTCCATCATCAGCTTTATTCTCATTCTCTACGTCTGATCTCATCACCACAGTGAGGAGCTACAGCAGAGAAACTCTTTATTAGCAGATGCCAATAAAGTGCTGCTTCACAGTTAGAGCAGTTAAAGTCCTGTCTCTTTAAGGCCCCCTCCCTTAAACCACACTGTCTTCTGATTGGCTGCCCCTCCTGCTTTCTTGTTACCATGGCTCTGGCTGTGCCTGAGATGACCGTATGAGGAAATCCATGTCGAGCTGATGTTATCAGGACCAACTCACACGAGAATGATGGAAACTAACATGTAAACGAGTCTAAAGCTTTAAACTCAGATTATTTTGCACACATTTATCTTGGTATTTAAAACTTTGACCATATTTAGTTTGATCATTGGAACATGAGAGAAAAACCATAGTAACACCTTTTAAATACCAGTGCTTTGATCATTACTCATTCACGTGTAAATATTTAATACTGAGTATTTCAAGTCCGGCTCTCCGCCTGCAGTACCTTCACCGGCCACCAGAGGTCTGCTGCTGGTTTAATGAGGCTCATCTCCATAAAGTCGGCCTTTATGTTTAACATGGGGACTGACTCGCCTTTGGAAACGACCTCCAGTGGCCATCAGAGGAACTGCCGTTTTTGGAGTTCATTTTGGCTGAATAGTTTCCAGTTATCAAAATAATATTAAAGTTTATGTATGAGCAGAATTCCTCCTTCAAACAAAGGACACACATGAGATCATCAAGTTTCCTTTCCACCCATAATTCATGAATGCATGTGACAATTAGTGACTGTAATTTGATAACTATATTACTGTGATTACAGTAACGCCTTATTTTGCACTCGCCACACTGTGCAGCAGCTGCAGGTTTTACTGATTAATGCTGCTGTGGTCAGAAGGTCAGGAAAGCAGCTTCCTGCTTTTATGAGCCTGTAAATGCTAATGCGCTCATTCACTCTGGGCTGCAGCTGCAGGTGCGGCTGATCCTTCTCACACAGCGGACAGACGGACCTGAGTCTTTGCGGGGCTCGTGGTGCTTCCAGTCTGCAGGCAGAGTCGCGTTGGTCTCGACCCCGAACAGGCCACGCCTCTCCCGCTCTGCGTTTTTCACGCTGCAGAACAGGTTGTTGGTGTTCTGTGAGACAGGAAGAACGATAAAGCATCACAAGCGTGCACAGTAACATAAAAAGACAAATAAAGACTCCTCCGGCTCCGTGTTTTGGTATCACATGATGTCACACAGCCAGCTGCTGACCAGTGGAGATGGCATTTACCTTGATGGTGCGGTCGTGGTTGTTGGGGAGGTGCGGCAGCGGGGGCCTGTTCTGGCTCAGTGTGTGGTAGCTGGGGTTGGAGTAGTAATGGTGGTAACTGTGAGGAACGTCTGCAGGCCAAAAACAAACACGTGGCATCACCTCAAGGTCAATAAATCGCCTTCCATACACACACACACACACACACACACACACACACACACCGCACTGTGCATACGAGCTGAAACACATGGTGGCGTGTTATGGTGCAGGAAGCTGACGCGGGCATGTCAAAGGTTAGGCGTCAGTTTAAAATGAAGCAGTGAGATTTACAGGGATTAAACACGAGGCCCCAACAGAACCACAGAACCTGCCACAGTCCCACTGCCATTCCATTTATCCTGTAGACATGAGAGGATTTTAATTACTGCCAGTTATTAAACGCCCGACAGCCAACGTGATCCAGTTTAACACACCAGTGTGGAAAAATTAAAGCACTGAAATCATCTTCAAATCCAAACATACTATATGCAAATGAATTCAGTGATTTATTCTCATAATAAACTAATTTATGTGGCCCATTAAATTACATCCTGTCATCAGCTGTCAGAGGCAAATATAGTGGTGTGGATTTCTGGTGTGGGGCTGAGCTCCAGCAGGGAGGGAGGAAATCAGCAGCACAGCCTCAGTTAGTGGAGCAGCTGAGTTCTGATGGTGCGAGCTGGGGTGTCCAGTGTCTCGCTGGTTCTGTCAGGTTTTAATATGTTACAGCATCGAGCGGGTACGAGCCCTTACGCTGCAGGAGCAGGATGAAACTCCGTACCTGGAACAGCGTATTCAGAGTTGACTGTGCGGCCGGCGGAGAAGGACACGGTCGGCGTGTTGTTCTGCTTCTCCTTCTGCCTGCGGCGGTAGAGCAGCAGCAGAGCCAGCAGCAGGACCACCAGAATGACGAGCACGACGATGCCGGCGATGGCCCCCCAGGACTCCCTCTCGCCGGGAGGAAGAGGAACCATGACGCTGCCGGTCTGCTGAGACGAGTCTGACGAGCAGAGGAGCTTTCATTACTCAGTCATTATTATCCATGAAGCGCAGCACCTCAGAGGTGAGGTTGCTGTGCAAGGTCAGAGTCAGTGTTACAGCGCCCATGCTCATGGAAACATGACGCCCATACCTTGCTTGCAGTCATCTCCTCCGCTCTCACACACACAGTCTCCGGTAAATCGGTCACAGAGCAGGTTGGCCGGACAGGAACAGGTCTGAGCGCAGAATGGACCGAAACGTCCCGGATCACATGCTGGACAAGGAGAAACCACAGCGACGCGTTAGACTTCTGCACCATGAGATATTTAAATATAGTACAAATCCTGTGTTTTTATTGAATAGTATTATTAAAAGCAGCAGAAACCAGAGTGCAGAAAACCACTTAAACCCTGCAGATCCCCGAGCAGCCACAAAGACACGAGTCAAACCTCTCAGATCAAAACAACATGTTTACAGCGAACTACAAAAACTGTTTTGGTCTGCGGTTTATTTCAGACGTCTGTATCTTACACATGATGATCACTGAGAACTCTGTGAGGGCTCCTCTGCTGTTGGTGCCTTTTGAAGCACATACCTGACACATATTATGGTCTGTTTGTGGTACAGCCCATCCAGAAGTCTCTGCTTCAGTTGTGCTCACTGAAGTTCTGGTATTGTGTTAGTCTCGTAGCACTGATTAGCAGGTGTGTGTGTCTGCATGATGCACCTGTACGGTTTATGGATGCTAACCAAGCTAACAGGCTGAAGAACAAGGTGCTCAGATCAAGGCTGTAATTATGGGACTGCACGCAGGCCGTACGGGTCAAAGGCAGCGGGAGTTCTAACCCTGTAGATACTTTAGAACAGGGGTCTCAAAGTCCAGGCCCAGAGGGCCGGTGTCCTGCAGCTTTTAGATGTGTACCTGATCCAACACACTTGAATCAAATGGCTGAATCACCTCCTCAGTAAGCAGTCGAGTTCTCCAGAGTCCTGCTAATGACTTCTATATTTGACTCAGGTGTGTTGGATCAGGGACACCTCTAAAACCTGCAGGTCACCGGCCCTCGAGGCCTGGACTTTGAGACCCCTGCTTTAGAACATCAAAGCACTGCCCTGTCATGTTCTCGTGTCTGCGTGGAACCGTGCGGCGCTCACCTTTGGAGCAGTCAATAGCGGTCCAGCCGGGCGAACATTCGCAGTGACCGTCCCGGTGGTTGCACGTGGAGTTGTTGGCACAGGGAACGCACACCTCAGAGCACTGTTTCCCAAAGTAGCCGTCTGGACACGCTGCAAACACAGAGCGTAGCCGGTGAAATGACCCGCACTAACTGGTAAATGAAAGATCAGCGAGTCCGGACAAGCTGCACACCTTGATCACAGTTTGGTCCAGTGTATCCAGGTAGACAGTCGCACTTTCCTGTCACATGATGGCAGCGGTATGATTGGCCGCAGGACTGACATGACATGCTGCACTGGTCGCCGTACGTACCAGCTCTGCATTCTGAGGACACAGTCGGGCCCATATCAGACATACGTGCATTTATGGTGCTTTGGTCAGTTTTGATTGAGCTCATCAGTAGCAACACTCACTGCTCTGACAGGTGACTCCCCAGAAGCCTGGGCGGCACACACACGCTCCGCTTTCCCTCAAGCACGTGTCGCTGTTGGGGCAAAGCTTGAAGCAGGTCTGGTTACAGTGGCGCCCCCACAGGCCCTCTGAACACGGCTCAGTGCAGCGCGGACCTAAAGGAGGCGGCAGGTGCATGAATGAAGCAGGCAGCTGTTACTGAGGCTGATCACGTCATTTAGTTTGTAAAGAGCTGCAGGTTTACTGCAGGATCACAGCGGAACACATTCACACATTCACCACCACCACCAGCAGCAGCAACAATGTTACAATGTGATGATCATGTTAACAAACACGTTTTTCCTCATTTATTGATGTGAAGAAAAAAACAAACTAAATGTTTTTCACATATTGAACCTGCCTGCAGTTCTTCAGAGGCTGCACTGTAGGCGTGGACATAAGAGCTGAATGCTAATAACAGCACGTCACCTTCATTATAGCACTGAACCTGCAGGTGATGATTAATCACTAAAACCCAACAATTTATAGTGTCACTGGAAGAAGAGTTAGAAGATCAATGAACATGAAATATGTGACACTGAGTTTAAAACAGTTTAAATAAATCACTAAAATTATCAGCAGAGTGTGAATGAACTGCTGACTTTAACCCTGTGAGGTCATCATGAACCCTGACCCTGACCCTGACCCGATGTCTCAGAGAAAGGCAAGAAGGACTTTCTGACTTTGTCCCCTAGCTGCCAAGATGTGTTGAAGGTGAAGCACCTGTAGGCGACAGGTGTGTGAATCAGTGCTACATAAATCAAATTAGAGTTACAGTCATTTCTGATGACACTGAGGTGTAGGATAACGACATCTACAGTGCTGTGAGAATAATCAGAAGAATGAATTCCCAGCCTGGAGAATGAATCTGGATATGTGAGTAAGTCCGTGAGCACCACCTTCCCTTTGATTCATGTCACTTACACGGAGAGAAGCAAGAAAAATGTTGATAGTTAGAAAGGAATGTGCCTGGCACAGCTCAGCACCTGCTCCTTCTGCAGGTTTCCTTCTTTTGCACCTTTAAAGGTTTCAGTGATAATTGCAGAAATCAGCAGGAGAGCCAAGCTGCAGGTGTGGTAGGAGCGCTGCAGGTGATTTGACAATAACAGGGAAAACATTCAAACTCACTGATGTCACACAGCAGTGCAATGAGCACAAAGGAGGCTGGTTTCAAACCCGCGGCTCACAGCTCTATCAGGCCACACGTGTCTGTGATAGCAAAGCTAAGCTGGCAGCGGTACATCAGCGGGACGTCATCACTTACCCGACCAGCCTGGCAGACAGCGGCACTCCCCGGTGGCAGCTTGGCAGCCGTCGGCATGGACGCAATCACACCTCTTCAGGCAGCCGGGCCCAAACGTGCCCATCTGCACAGTGAATAAGTGCCAACGGGCAAAGAAACGTCAGGGGAATCTCCTCAACATTGGGCCGGCCCAGTCAGAGTGAGACGCAATACTACACTGGCAACATGTTGCTGTGCACACGGCCTGGCATGGCACAGAAAGAGGGGCGCGTCTCCAAAACACAGATTAAAGCACACAGAGGATGAAGAGCTGCACAGATCACAGAACTGACAGATCCTGTATGATTATCAGCCTCATGATTCCACTCTGTCTCATCAAGGATGGTGTGACTTTCCTCATCTTGTACAGTAAAATCACACCTGGTTTATTTTCCACAGTGACCTGTTTCTGTATGAGGCTGTGTGTGTGTTCTCTTACTGCACATGTTGGGTTTCAAATACCAAACCTGAGCTGATTTCAGCTCACCCATCACACTAAGTCCCGTCACTGCTGTCACTCTGAGCAGCTGTGTGCAGGTACGCTGTCTGCCGAGGTTCAAGCCTGTTTTTGACCTGAGCTGTCACTCAGAAGCTGCTGCATAAAGCACAGACCTGCCTTCTAATTGTAACCCCCGAAGTCCCAACATCCTTTACAGCTTCACACATAAATAAAATATATAAATCCTTCCAGATACTCACCGGGCACGGTCGGTCACAGCGCGCCCCCTGCCAGCCAGCCATGCAGGTGCAGGATCCATCTGCAGGGTTACACTTTGCCCCGTTGGCACAGTGGCAGCTGGCATTGCACCCCGGACCCCAGGTTCCTTCGGAGCAGGGGAGGGAGCAGTCCGGCCCGCGCCAGCCTGGAGACACGTGAATCACTGTAAGTCCTCTTTTTCTTTGGGGAAATGGGTGATTTTATGAATTCTCCTCTGATTTATGGTTTGTAACCTTCTTTGCAGAAACATGCCCCGTCGATCGGTGAGCAGTCGACATAGTTTTCACAGGAGCACTCCAAAGAGCAGTTCTTTCCGTAGGTGCCACTTTTACAGGGACTCTCACAGTGACCCCCCTGCAGTAACCCCCAAACGTCGGTTGGCATGAAGACGACAAGCACAGAAAATAAGTCACCTGAGATCTGAGAGCACCTGCGCTCAAAGAAAAGTGACTCGTAAAGCGAACGTATGAAAATCACACTGACCGTGAAGCCGGGGCTGCAGTGGCATCGTCCTGTGGCGCCGTCGCACACCCCTCCGTTCACACAAAGACACGGCTCCAGGCAGCCGTGACCGTAGAAACCGTGAGCACAGGTCTCATTGCAGTACAGTCC
Source organism: Cichlasoma orientale (assembly GCA_034780415.1). Lineage (NCBI taxonomy): Eukaryota > Metazoa > Chordata > Actinopteri > Cichliformes > Cichlidae > Cichlasoma > Cichlasoma orientale. Next base: position 12,925 of record JAVDPK010016767.1, read on the forward strand.
CGCCCACCCCGGCTGGCAGGTGCACTCTCCTTTCATTGGATGGCAGCTGGACAGTACAAACATAAACATGAACGTAGCAGAATCAGACGCCTCGGTGCCAGAGGAGGAACCAGCAGGCACTGCTTCCCCTCTCACTGCTGAATCTGTCCACTTAAACTCATTTTTACTGACTCATTTCTGACACTCTGAAAGCAAGAATAATCTCATTAGTCGGCTTTAGGGCTGGTGGAGCCATTCAGCTAAGATAATGGTGTGTGATTACCCTCCCCCCCAGGTTGAAATGAGGCCACCATTCTGGCAACATAAGATATTAATGAGGCACAGTGATGTCCACGCAGGCCTGAGCAATGAAAACACCTGTGGCTGTCTGCGCACACCTGTTCAGCTCCAACCACCTCTTTAATGTGCTTTAATGGAATTAAGTGTGCAGCACGATACAATGATACCATTTAACCCATATTTGGGAAGGTCTAACTGGGTTAGGGTACCGGGGTAGACCCAGAACTTGGCAGGGAATGACTCGGGAGAGTGCTGGATGGATGATCCACAGTTAAAATGGATGCAGACAAATGTAAATGATGTATATATTTGTATGAAGCTATCATTACAGTATCATTGTGTAAAACAGTATAGCAAACACAACGTGTACCATTAATAAACCTGTGTGTCCTGTAAAAGCTACAAAGTTACTAAAAGTGAGAAAGCAGCGATGGTTAAAGGGACAGTTTGGGAGAGCAGCGGTGATGTGAAGTTCCAAAAGATTACAAGAAAAAACTCCTTTAAGTCTTTTTTCAGTTCATAGTGCACGAACACAGAGTCACGCTTTCTATCTTTAGATTCACATGAGCCCCTCAGGGACCGAATCTCTACTCAGAGCAGTGAATGAAGCTTTTGCCCGAGCACCCCTGCAGCCTCCAGCAAAGCTCCTCTTACCTGAGTGTGTGTTTGTCCTGACAGAGACACGTGCGCTCACAGTGCATGCCGTATTTGCCGTCTGGGCACATCCTCTCCCTGCAGTGTGGACCGCGGAAGCCTGGCTCGCACAGACAGGCGCCGTCGATGTTGTAGCAGCGCGCTCCGTTAGCGCAGTCACACACACCTTTACAGTCCTGCCCGTAAGTGCCCGCAGCACACTCCTCCTTACACCTGAAGGGAGGGAAACACAGAGGTGTAAAACAGCTGGAGCAGTGCGATAAAATGATGTGACAGCGCGCACAAACCAAATCGAAACCTCCTGTTTTCCTGCGCCTCTGCGGGATAAACATGCTCCAATTACTCCCGCTCGCTGACAAGAATTTAAAGACAAAAACCGGCGAAGGTGCCAAAACATTTTAAAATGTTTTCTCCAGATGAACGTTTCAGCTGAATCCAAACACTAGACGTGGCAGCAGTCAGCACACGCACAGGGAAAGAAGAAAAGGCAGAAACAGCCACACGGCCTACATTTCCACACATCCAGAGGTCCACGTCACTCACATACCTGCTCCCGGTGAACCCTTTAGCGCACCGGCACTGTCCGGTTTCAGGGTCACATCTTCCGTTGTTGTGGCAAACGCACTCCTCGGTGCAGTTTGGCCCAGACCTTCCTTCTGGACATCGCTCGGTGCAGACCGCACCCTGAGCAGCAAAATGGAAAAATCATTAAGAAAAAAGACAAACAGATGCAAAAATTATGGAATAAAATGCCACCAATTTCTCAGAAAATAACCTGCTGTCAGACGCACACAAGTCATGCAAGTGCATCCTTTAAAACTGTCACAGTTACAACAAAGAGTTTTTCCAGAATCTGAAGCCAGCTGGAATATGAAAGACAAGCTCATTTAAAAGCTGGCAGCCTGCATGGATAACAGAAAAACTGAAGCTAAAAGCCTGAAAATGTACCGTCCATCCAGGAGGGCAGGCGCAGATCCCTTTGCCTCTACAGATGCCGCCGTTCTGGCAGGGGCAGCGCGCCTGGCATCTCTTCCTACATGTGTTCTCACAGCTGGGGGAGAGAAAGGAGATGGCTTAATGTCTCCACCTTTAGTCCAATGTGTGTTCCTCAGGAAGCTGCTGTGCTCATTTACTCTTCTGCACGAGACACACTTCAAAATAATCCTTATTAATCTTTGCACTGTAAATTGGACTTACAGACTCAGTGAATGTGGAAATATTTTATTCATCTTTCAAATGAGAAATATTTGAAAAGAAAAACCTTCTGCAAATGTCGCGTGTTAAATGTTGTTTTTGTCTCTAATCGTGGTTAAAGTGAATGTTTCCACACTTCTTTAGGAAAGGGAACATTTTGGACGCTGCTCAGCTGTTACTGAGGGCGTGTCTTTAATCCATCATGTTCGAGATTACTTCCTGTTTCTAAAACACCCCGGAGGTGAAATAATATGAAAAGACTACAAATATACACAATTAATCAGAGAGATCCATCCCATAATCGCTGTTGCCAGGCTGCCGTTCTTATTTAGCTCAAAGTGGAGTGTTGTGCTTTCACATCGGCAGTATGAGAGTTTCCACTGATATGTAGTGGGGAAGTGTTTTTACTGCTTACTCATCCTCGGGGCCATCTAAAAACAGGGTGTAGCAGATGAGTCAGAGCGGAGCAGAGCACCGGGGGCTCGTTTCCATTTTCAAATTAAGTCGTGGAAACAAATAAGAGGCGGATCAGCAGAGAGGCGGATCGGGGTCCGACGTTCCTCCCGGGAACATCCCAATAATTAAGTCGAGTCTAATCGAGTGTTTCCCCAAAGAAATAACTAACAAAGTACAATATTCTAAAAATGCCTCGTACTGAAACACGCTGTTCATTTTTAGCTCCAAGAGTGACTCGAGGAGGGCCACCAAAACATCTGAACTATTAGATGGTTTGCCATCTAATTTTGTGCAGGCACTTATGGTCTCCGCATCCTAAACTCATCCCGCCGCAGCGCAAACAACGCAGCAAAGCCCCAAAGTGTTGATCGGCAGGAGAGCAGCTCCAAAGCCCGGAGAGTCCAGAGGATCTGCTGCCAGAGCGTCACCCGCAGCGGCTCCACGTTCAGGCCCCGAGGGCGCAGCGGTATTTGGGGACCTCCACAAGAACAGCGGTTTTCATTCCGAGGCTGACTGGTGCCCGCCTCTCCAGCGTTTCTAATTAACTTCTTGGTTGCTGCTAAAAGAACCCTAGAAAGGTATGAGTCTGTGCAGTGTGGCCTTTTTTCTCCTCAGACAGCCTTCAGCATATTTAGATGAAGCTCTGCTTTTGCTTTTAGGAGCAGTGAAGAATCCGACCACATTTTTGCTCCCATCGCCCGGAGCTGTTCATTGTTGTACCTTCGTTCTTAATAATCATCTCCTAACTGTTCCTCTAGTGCAGGGGTGTCAAACATAAGGCCCGGGGGCCAGACTCGGCCCAGCAAAGACTCTAATCCGGCCCAATGCACAGCTTTGGAAAAAGTGAAGAAAGGCATAAATTTTGGACTTCATCTGTTTTACAGCGTTTC
>JAVDPK010016768.1:0-16391 GCA_034780415.1 Cichlasoma orientale
GACTCCCTTCCTGACACAACCCTCCCAGGGATTTGGGTCACCACCTGGTCTCAAAGCTGGAATCTTTCACATTTTAGACAAAATGCGCTCTGCCTTGTACCAGCGCATAAAAAAAAAAAGGTCTGCGCCGCTATAGCCTGAGCTTCTGCGAGTGTAAGGTCAGTGCCTTCGTCGATTTTTGCAGCATTTAGAAGCAAACCCCCGCCAGGAAAGGGAGCCATTACTGGACGGAGAGAGGAGAGCACAACCGATGAAGAACCATCATGAGGCTCTTCAGATGTCTGGAAGACCACAATATGTCCTGCTACATCCCGGCTGTCTGTCAGCCACCAGGCTTTAGCTGCATCAATTCCAACAGCGGCGCGCTGAGAGTCTCAAGCACACATGCACTCGTACGAGATAGGCGCGATGTCTTGGCATTCGCACACTTGACAGAGAAAAATAGACAGACAGACACATTTCTTCCTTCAAATGTCACAAGGTGCTGGAGGGTTGCAATAAATGGACTGCTAAAAATTTGCAACAAGAAAGAACACGGGGCTGGAAAAACGCTTCAATGGGTGTTTTAAAGTTGCATCTACAAAAAAAACAGAGTGTGTTTTCACACTGAGATTTCTACAAGAGCCAGTTTAAAAGGTTTGCCTGTGCTTCATGACCTCTCTTTTACATGCTCACAACTAAGACACAACCCGTCTAGACTGTCATTTGCTGGAAACCCCAAACTTCAGCTTTAACACATATCTTGTTATTGTTGTTGCCAAAGTGTCCTTGAGCACGACTGTAAATCGTATCCAGTTCCTGAGTGCTGTCCTGTGGCAGAGCCCGACCTCTGACCTCCATCTATGATGGGACGGGAGGAAAGAGAATTTCTCCACAACGATCAATAAAGTGCCATTCGTTCTGATTCTGGGTCACAGCAGAAACACCTCAATCCTCCCTTCTGATAAACTTCGATTTTAGTTTGTGACGAGTGTCGACGGAGGTGACGGTTCAATGGTAAATCCTCACAGAGCAAAGTAATTTCTTTAAATTTCACACTAATTCAAGCGTTATGCTTGTTACTTGTCTAGATTCTGGGTTCTGTTTGGACCGAGGGTCTGAAAACACAGACACGCAGAGAAGCACAACAACTGAGGAGACTGCTGAGAGGTCAAGCAGAGTCTACAGATGGTAAGTTTCAGGGCTATGCCAGATACACCATCACAGCGTTCACCATCACGTTTCAGCTCGCCTCATTGTCACCACCTTGAGCGAAAGCCTAGCTGCAGTACGCTGAAATGCAGTTTGTAAAATGCAAAGCTTGAAATTTTAAAAGATGTGAACGCACATCCTCACATTCCTCTAGGATATTTTGCCACGGTCCAAAGCTCTGCATTGCTGGAGACTTGCAGAGGCCCTGTAATAAAAATGTGATTTGTCTATGAGAGTGTGGATCATATCTTATGTTTCCTCATATTTTGTCCAAAGCTCATAAACATATACGTGCCCTTGAATGAGGATAACCACACACTCGTGCGAAGAATGGACTGGGGCGATGGAGAGGCGGTTCAGTCTTGCAGTGGAGGACCAATCCATTCATATACTTCTATAGATTTCTACGTGTCATTTTCTAATGGCCCTCCCTCTTCAACATCTCGAAGTGCACAGCAGCCAAGACTCAATCACAGCGGGAACAGCGCATGCTGAGACGTACACTCGTGTATCAACCAGAAGTGGCGGAGGAGGAGTCATTGGGAGGCAAAGGGGGATACTGGACCCGGTTTTCGTGAGTGAACGCGTGACAATGATGAGCTTGGCATGTCGCCGAGGCAACAAGCGGCCTCATCCATTATTCATCTGGGTAACAAACTGATAAATGAGGTAAATGAAGAGGAACAACAACAGCGAAAATCATGCCGATGGACCAAAAGAGACATTTAGAAGTCGGCTGCACCAGCGGCATCCTGAGGCGCATATTAATCTGCGAGGTAAACAACAAGGTCTGGACACAGGGTCAGAGCGAAGCGCCTCTCATCCTTGAGAAGAGTAATGTGAGTGTGGAGCAAGCTTCGAAAATGGGATTTGGTGGAAACGCACAGGTATTAAAGGGAGAATTCACACGTCACACCGTCAGTCATCCACCTATGTGCTCCCAGCGCACTCCAGACCCCTCTTCATTGTCCGCCATCAAAAAGAAAAAAACAACAACAACAAAAAAACCCTGCAGTCCGTTTGCAGACCAACTTACAGTTGCATCAGTCTGCTAGCACAGGTACAGAGAGCATAAATGATATCCCAGGTCTCACATGTCACGCCAAATTAATGCAACGCAATCTGTACGAGACAGCAGGGGGATGAATTATTGCCCTGTTGCTACGGTAACATCTCATATGCAGAAAACACATTGCCGCGGTCTGAAAAATGGTGATTTGTGAGATTTCATTTCAGAAACCATCCCAATGACAAGGGAGACGCAAGGAGGGATAAATAGAGAAAAAAAAAAAGATTGGCAGCGAAGGAGGGAGAGGGAAAAAAAAAAGAGACACTCAAATACAGTGAGAGAAAGACGGAGAGGAAGAAGGAGCGAGGCGAGGCTTCACTCGCAGCAATTTGAAGCAGTCCTTCAGACAATTTGGGTCACTTCTGTCACTGTATTTCTATAAGGAAAGCAGAAACACCTCATCTGCCATTCATTTCATTTCCATTCCAACACCTGCAAGCCATTTGCATTCTGTCAGTTTTACCTCTCCCTTTCATTTCTCCACATGCCACTACATTTCCTGAATGATAACATACTGGCAATTTCTGCACTGGCATAGCCCGGGCCAGGACCACAACAGCACCTGCATCCAAAGCAGGGACATTTCCAATCTCAAGTTTCTTTCTTTTTCCTTCGTCCCTCCACCCTAATTCCCCAGTCCGGCTCTCGTGTTTCCAGCAGCAACCCCCTCCCCCCCGCAGAAGAAATCCACATCTTTGCCATCTGACCCTCACGAGCCCTTGCGGGGCCCGGCGACTCCCCCCCGGGGACCTGAGGTCGGATCATATGTTCCGCTTCTCCATAGCAACAAATGAACCCCGCACGCTGAATAGGCCACCTGACTGGCTGTCATCAGATCTGTGCCATCATTCCTTACAACAGGCACAGCTGGATCATTAAACCAGTGCAAGTGCGCAGCTGTGCAGATCACATCAAGGCTGGTTTTATCAAGTTAAACGCAACATTTCTCCAAATCCAGTAAGAATGAAACACACGCCCAATTGTGTAGTGAGGAATGAATGTGAAAATTTAAACAACTAAAAAAAAAAAAAAAAAAGAGTAGCTCTGCTTGTCAGGCCTCTCATCTGATATACAGCAGAGAAAGAGAGAGGGGGAAAATAACCATCTGAGAGGTTCAAACTACTATGCAATTATTACACACCAGTAGCCCCAAAATGTCAGAAAAATGAAGCTGGGCTTGAATTTTGAGGCTTAAGGATCTTTACGCAACACTTCGTGTTTACGGATCAGGCCAGTCTGTGAAGTTTTATAAGAAGGGGCTACCGAGGGGATGAGCGAGAAAATAGGGATCTAACACTGGTGAGTCCAGCCTGAGCACTCAGTCCTCACTGCTGTTTGTGAGAGCTTCACTCCAGCAGTAATCTTTCAGGTTTTTTTTCTTTCTTTCTTTAGTCATTCACTTTTGAAGATTGCTGCCATTTCTACAAAGCCAGCAGTGAAGCTCTTTTTTTCTTTTTTTTTGTCTTGCCTTGTTTCAGTGTTGCTCTCTTCTCTGCTTCTTTCAGCCTCGGTGACTATTACCGCTTAATGCTAACCACACACCACTTCTATTTTTACCACACAAAGCAGGAGAATCAATCAAATTCTCGCGTGTGTCCCCAACACCGAGTATTTACACCAGAACATGAAAAGGCCTTTTGTTATCGCAACAGACGAGCGGCGAAATAGATTTACGAAATTGTGAAATTGTTTTGTTAATGTGAATGATTAAAAATTTGCATTTCAATAGGCAGAAGCAGAGAATTAATTAGTTTTATTATCTACTAATTTGTTGATTCCTTTTTTTTATTTTCGATTAATCAATTAATTCCCAAGTAGTAAACCACAAATGAATATAATTTTCCAGAGCCTAAGGTGACTTTTTTTTTTTTTCAAATCTCGAATCCACTCATGTTCAGCTTACAACATAAAGCGGGGAAATTGGCCAAACCTTACATTCATCCTTATTCACCCTACTTCCGAGAGTGAGATTGGAAGAAACTCTCGTGTCTGTACAGTACATAAGAAGTCTTGTCGTCATTGTGGGGTTGCTAGGCAACCAGCGGAGACTCCAGAAAGTCACAGGACTAAGCCCAGAAACAGTCGCACACATACCCCTCTGTATAAACACAACTTAATGTGTGCATGCATTTCACAGGCATTATTTCCCATACATTACAAGTGACATTATTATTATTCTGTTAAAGTGCTGTGTTAGTTTAGCGAGACTCTTTTCTTTTTTTTTTTCTTGAGCTTTGATGACAGTTTTTATCCACTGATGATCTGAGTTCCTAAGAATGCGAGATGACGAATCGCTGCTTTCAGCTGCTCCCTTATTCTCCACAGGTAGCTCCATGTGTTTGATTTGGCAGCATTTTCCTCCAGATGCAAAGGGATTTGTGTCTCTTCCAGGGAATGAACTGGGGAATCTGTCGCTTGTTAGGTAAATGTGTAAAACCACTACACGGTGGAAGCACCAAGAATGCGAGATGTTGTTGAAATAAAAAACACTAAAATCAAACAGCTATTTCCGGCTCCAGGGTGGAGGGCTACCTCTTTGACTCCATTGGAGCTGAAAAATGGAGCCAACAGTGGTAAAACTGGCATCCCAGGTGCCACTTGAGGCTGGCTCCAAAAGGGAGTCAATCCTCCTAAATTTCCATGTTAAAATGTCAAATATTACAGCATTAAAAATTACAGTTTTGGCACTGGTCAAACACTAATATTAAGGCTTCAAAATGCAGAGTCCAAAACCAATGGGTTGTGGTTATGTCAATCTCTACTGTATATTATTTTAATGCAGCATCGGACTTAGTGTTTGGGTCTAAATTAGCTTTCCTTCAGGAATGAAAAAGCCCAGTTTCCTTCATCTTATGGAGAACAAACTCAGATTTTTCACTAAAAAAGCCTCCAGGAACACAAGAAATCCTGAAATCCCCTCCCCAGAGGCTAAGTCAGCACACTAGGCAATTGGTTTCCAGATTGATCTCCTACTAATAAGAAAGCAGTCTTTCATTTTGGCAAATGGTGCTCGCATGGAAGCATGACTATCTGAGTCTGACTGATCAGAGAGTTGTGTTTTTATATAGGAATCATTTCAGCACGTGCGCACACCTTGGGAATGTACATATGTATCTGATGGGGAAATGTAGCAGTCCTGTGATTGAGAATCTAGGGCAAACCCCTTAAGTGGAGAGATGGGGAGAGGGAGGGAGGGGGAGAGAGAGAGAGAGAGAGAGAGAGAGAGAGAGAGAGAGAGAGAGAGAGAGAGAGAGAGAGAGAGAGAACAAAGTGGCCCATCAGCCAGAGGTTTGGTAAAGCCAGAAATAAAGGGTCAAGAAAGTGCATGGAGGAGAGTGGAGCACTGCTCAGAGAACCACAACAGCATGCTTTAACGTGACAGTCACAGAGAGCACCGAGTCCTAAAATCTAACAAGCCTTGTAAAGACTTCTTGCTTTCATTTTATGTCATTATTATCACACGCTTACATGATCATCAGTATATACAGTATCTGTACAGGAATACAGTCACATCCAGTTTACTCTGGATTATTCTGATCTTTGGTCATCATGAGCACAGACAATAGATTCAAGCTGTGGTCGCATGCTTGTGGTTTTGATTTCCGTGGTGCTTCACAGAGTGACCGGCTGGGAATTTTTTTTAATGATGTGGTTATGACTCGACTGCGTGACAGCAAGCGATGATAATGTGCTGGCATGGTGGTCCATATGTAAATGTAAAGAGAGAATCAGCGCGGGACCTTGGCAGTGCGGCTCTGTGGTGAAAAATGTCGGGATGCTGTGTAAAAAGTTAATGAAACCAGAATGCGATGATTTTCAAATCATTTAAAACTCCATATTTAACTGAAAACTGAAACTCAAACATTATACTGTGAATAAAACCAAATCCATAGCCATGTGACTATTACCCTCAGGCCAGGAGGATTAGACTAATCACTGACACCTGTGAATGTAGTATCATAAGCTTTGCATCTTTCTTTCTAAACTCACTGCAGGTGACAAACAGTTAAAAGTTTCGCTTTAATTCACTAAACTGTGTTTAGAAGAAGAGCGTGCTGCTAATTGAGAGACACGGTACAAACAGGAGAAACTTTCAAAGGCAAACTTAATCACATTTGTCAAAAAGTCTTGTGTTGAACTCCTTTAATCATAACAAACACGAAGTGCCGTACAAAGCTAGCATGTCCCCACAGTCTATGTTCAAATCTAAACCAAGTTAAAGAGTATTTGTGCTTTAAATGTTCATCCTGAATGTTTACATACATAAAAGTGACTACAGCATAGCAAAACAGTTATGAAGAGACTGACGCTCGATTTATCGTTCAATGTTTGTGCCCATGTGATCAGCTCTTGCTATGCTGAGAGGAGGTTTGTAGGAATTCAACAAACAAAAGGCAAAAGGCAAAATGCTACCCTGGGTAGAATACTGATTGGCCTCAAAGAAAGGGAGTGACAGCAGAGTTCAGCATGAAGGGGGAAGAATCACAGACGGCGGCTGCAGTGGACAGTTTTCAACACTCAGTCTCACTTCACTACAACAAATTCTTCTTTTTTACAACTTCTATCTTCTCTGCAGCTCATACTGTCAGAGCTATGAAAACAAGAAAAATGGCTTGTGTCTACACTGGCAGAATACTAGCTGGAGCATGGCATAATGAGCAAGCTAGATACAATTACAGCCTGTTACATTTAGCTTCACAGAGTTATTATCCTCGTACTGTCAAGACAATTCCACTTTTAGTTTTTTAGGTGTCTCTTCTGATAGCCTGCACCTGGGTAAGAGAACATTTAACAGCCAAACCACTGCTTATGTTGGACAAAGAATTTACCTATTTATCAGCTATTTTGGATGAAACAGAAATCACTGGTTTTTAATACTTTTAAAGAGCCGCAGAGACCAATACAAAGAGTGGAAAGTGTGAAAATGCGATAATAGCAGTCTCTATGGGGGGCTACTTATTATTAATAAAAATGTAAATGTGTTAATTTTCTGTGCTGCAGTCAGACTGCTCGTATTTCCAGCACTACTCGCTTTCATTCTTAGGTTTCTGTCTAATCTCGGTCTCCATTTAGGGCTCCACTGTCAGATTAAGCTCTTTTATCTACATAAGTCTTCTCAAAGCAAAATACCTGAACTGAATGAGCTCATCTGCATATATACCTTTATAAAATATGCGCATTAGGTTCCAGTGCTCACAATTTCATTTTTTTTTCCCTCCTTGGACTCTCACATTGCTCTGCTGTTGTACTGAATTTTCATAAAATCCTGGGGTTTCTGAATCCACTCAAGTTGTATTATCTCATATACCAACTTCCATCTGTCATTTATTTCAACCACATACATGTCATCACACAGTGCTGTCACATCACTCACTGACATTTTAACGGCAAAACTCATCTTTGTGGTTAACTTTAGAGAAGCAGAACAATTTTACCCTTCATACAAATGCTTTAAAATATTTATATGATTCAAACACCTGCAGAACCACACAATGAACCACTGCATAATTATATTCAACATTAAAATGTAAGCAGTGACAAACTACACTGTTGCACATGGAGCTGTTGGAGTTTAAAAATAAAGGGAAGCTCTACAAAAACAGGAGTTAAACATTTGACTATTTCCAGTGAGAACAGGCAGAAAATGCCCTCTCTCCAGCTGCACGAGTCTTTGTGAACTCTACAAATGTCGACTCCTGGGGTGACGATCTCTTTACAAAGTCAAATTTGCATAACGTTGAGCTTTCCATTGTGTAAAGGCAGCTCACAGTGGTCTGAGTGTGTTTTATGATACACAATGCCTTTTATGAGTCCTAGCTGAATTCCTTTTTGGCAATAAGACCACATTACTCATACACAACACACGCACATGGGCAACATCAACAAAACTCATTCACAGCTAAAAGAATCCCCCTATCGTCATACAGCCGCACGGATGTATCATGTCTTTGTTTTTGGGGAACCACAGTCACTTCCGGGCCAAAGACTCCTGCTCTGATCATGCTTTCTGACAGAGTCTTTCCTCATTCAGAGGGCTGTCCTGTGATCCACTGAGGCCCAATCGCAGATTATCCGCCCCAGCTGCCGGAGCTGCAGAATGGCTTCATTATACGTCTGAGGTGCCTGATGAGAGAAGCAATGCACAGAGTGTGGTCTTCTTTATCAGTGACCTTTGCCAGCACACAGCCCCTCAGTGAAAAACACATCTGACTAAAGCTGTTCTCACACATGAACTCCGGAAAATGCCGAGTGAATCAGGTCAGAACATTGTCCAAAGTTGTCCTTTCTCACATTTACAAGGAGATGGTTCACATCAGCTGTACTCTCACTACTAGAAACACTCCCGAGTGGTTTAGAGGAGCCTGAGTAGTGTCAGGACACGGGACAACCAATCGCTAGCAATGTCAATCTCATATCAGTGCAAATCAATTCAGTCGGACAACACAGACTTTGTGCTAGGGAGCTGGGAAGTTAGAGAGCGATGAACGTAACTTCAGAGTCTGGAAAGGGAAGCCAATGTCGGAGTGCCTTAAACTTGGCTTCTTTCCAATGGCCAGCAGGGGGCGATACCTGCAATTACAAAATTCTTTTGATCCTATAGAAGTCTATGGAAAAACAGTTCTTGGCATTATCTCTCTGACTTCAGTAAACACTTTCCTGATGAGTTTATGGGCTCGGTCACGAGTTTCAAGTCATTAAATGAAACAAAGTTCATTTTACAAATTATGGTGATTCTAAGCGTCACAAAAGATGCTTTATAACAAGACTTCACTAACGAATCTTTATTGGCTTTATTAGGTACACCTGTTCAAACACACATAAGCACAAATTTATAATCCACCAATCACATGGCAACAAGTCAACACATTTAGAAATGCAGACATGGTTCATTTCAGAAACTGCTGATCTACTGGGATTTTACTTCAATGGTCCAAAAAAGAAAAAATATCCAGTGAGCCGCAGTTCTCTGGGCAAAAATGCCTTGTTGACGTCAAAGGCCAGAGGTGAATGAGCAGACTTGATTCAAGATGATAAGAAGGCAACATTAACTCAGATAACTTGTTACAACCAAATGGCCTCCACAGTAAACAGATCTCAATCCAATAGAGCACCTTTGGATCACAATGTGAGATTGGCATCACGGATGTGCAGCAACTGTGTGATGCTATCATGCTAATATGGACCAAAATCTCTGAGGAATGTTTCCAGCACCCTGTTGAATCCGTGCCACAAAGAATTAAGGCAGTTCAGAAGGCAAAAAGGGAGACTTGCCTGGTATTAGCAAGGTGTACCTAGTAAAGTACCTTGTGTGTGTATACTGTATTATATAGGTAAGGTCTACTTTATTAACCCACCCCCAGAGGGTGGGAACAGGGTGCCGTTTTTGGTATGTTCGTCTGCTTGTTTGTCTGTTAACAATATAACAGCAAAATTACCAGTCCACATTTGCACAAAAGTGAACCCGAGATCACCTAATTAAATTTTTACCATAATTGGGTCAAGGTAAAAATAAATAAATAAATAAAAAATTACAGAACTGGTGCTAAACAGAACATCATCTGGATCCGATCCAGATTCTGGTTTTGCAGGCTACTTGAATTTAACATGGGAAACTCAATAACTTTTGATCAGGATATGATCCAGATACGTGAATATATGACACAACTTTTAACTCCATCAACCTGATCACTCAATTCCCCTATTATGGCCCTATTTGGAGAGTGACACGTTTGTGAGATGGACAAAGTTCAACTCAGCTAAAACATCGGCCGGGGGCTGGGGGAGGTGGTTGTTGTGACTGGCACCACATTTTAATTTCTTTATTGGCATTTTATGCCTTTGGTGTGCCCCTCTTGCTGGGTAATGCAGTGCATATGTGATCTACAGCCTTACTAGAGGCTCTCTGTGTGGCAGTACTTGAACACAGATGTGCTACTAACATACTGTTGGTTAGCATGCTTGATGTTTAAATACTATAAATCTGCGAGAGTACTAACAGCTGCTGATGAGCTCTAAGCAAAAGTAGAGCTGAGTCTGATGATAATGTCTTTAGTTTTCTTAAATTCAAAATCTCAGGGTAACAAAATCTCAACTCAGGGTCCCAGTTTTTCTTAAGTAAACGGAACTGAGACAAAACAAATGTTGCTGTGTGAAGAAGAAACATCACAAACAGTCACTTTCAGCTCACGCAGCATGCATATATAACTAGCAGCAACGAGATAATACATCGTATAGCGGATTGTGGGAAAGCAAGATATGGTTGCATTTAAAGTAATTTTAAAGCAAATCAACATAAAATTTGATAACTGACTGCAAACAAACAGGCAAAAAAAGGAGACGCATGGGAGGAAAATAAGGACTTAATCTTCCTCCTCTTCAGTGAGACGAGGGCAGAGACATCCAGCACAGACTCTGGCACTGACTTCAGAAGATAAAAAGCAGACATTGAATGCTTTTTAATTACTCACATACAGTAATTAGTTAGCTCAGGGATGTACCGCCCCTGTTCTGGCTCTCCCATTCATGCTCTTCCTCGCACTCTCTGCTCACCCGCTCCGACTTGCCCAGCATGATGCAGGCTTGGCCCATGCACCACAAACACACACCAAGGCTGGTAATTATACTGCTTAGATGGTAGTAATGACAGAGCTAGCAGAGGAGTGCAGCTTCCAGAGGAATGAGCGCAATCACTGCGGAGGAGGAGGTGCTGCTCACTGGTATGTCACAGCAATGCAGGCAGACCTGAGATCAGAGTGAAATGTGACCGAGAGCGGGGATCACAGATAAGGTGGGACGGACCAGAGATAAGTTGGAAACAAGAAATGAAACCATGTACGTACAAAGACAAAACAGGCTTCTGAACAGCTATAATAAGTGATTTAAAAAAATCAAATATGAACTGCTCAAAGACAAAAACAAACTCTCCTGGCATAAAACATCAGCAACAGTCGCAAATAAGTAAACAATACGACAGTGCGAGCTAGATCGTGGGCTGGTTTGACGAACAGATGGTGTGACATATGAGTGGCAGACAGAAGCAGGGCAGAGCATAACATCTGGCATTTATGTTACCTTGACTACTAGAGAAGAGGCCAGACAAAAAGATGCCATCAGGTCTTGACTGAGCCCAGGTTTGCCACTATCAACCTGATATTATATAGAAGATCAAAATGGGTTTACTGAGACGTAAACATCAAAATATCCATCGTTGATTTGAGACAGTTTGACAGAGTGAACTAAGCACTAATGAAACACTGAAGCTAATAAAACAAAACAGGGGAACAATTTAGGATCGAGCCATTCCTCAGACCTAATTGTCTTTTGAGGTTTAAATCTTTGACCGAGGAAAATCTCAAAACAGTTTAAATCCAATAAGAAAGCATGAGACAAACATTTTAAGCACTTTCACATAACTCGCTATGAGCTAAGAAAATAAGGTGCAGTCATGACAGAAAAAGGCCTTTTCACAGACACTATTGACAGCGGGAATGACTGGTTAACATGCGTGTGGCATATAAGTATTGTATTAAGACACAGACTGAGGAGGTGAGGACATTTCTGCACATTTTCTCAAATATGATTGCTCCGGTTTTAGACTGCTTTAAACACAATTTTAGGCAGATTTTTTTCTACTCTGTATAATGCCTCAGACAGAGGATGAAATGAGGCTGCACTCAGACCCAATATAAGACAGGCATTATTTTTGATCTGTCATGTAAAGCTACTCTAGTAGAGTCCAAGAATAAAAATATGGAGCTGGATATAAACACAACAGGTCCGCTTTAAAGGGGGCTCTGGTCAAAAATAACAAGCCAATGGTAAACTCTTAAATAAAAAGAAATCCTCAGTGAATTTCTGAAAGGTCAGTGCCTTTAAAAGGGAGTGAGTGCATGTTCAGTGGGCTGGATGTTTCACTGTGTTCTGCAGTGGTGTAGTCAGGAGGCTACAGGATGGCTGCAGGTGTCTGCCTGCACCTCTCTGATGAGATTGAAGAGGCAACCTGTTTTTCCTCTACAAGAACAGATTTGCTAAACAAATTTGATGCTGACATACGTGACAAATGGAGGCTCTGCTTCTGACAAGGCAACACTGTCAGAAACCAGATGTTAAGGAACCACGTTTTCCTTCCACAGGAAACATCTTTTTAAGAAAAAAAAAATGCAAATTCAGCTGTGTTACTTTAGGATTACCCCAAATGATGACCCCTCATGATGCATAATAAAAATCAGACCTATTCTAGCCTGAATGCAAACCTGGAAACACCAAAACATCAACAACAATACTTTCCAGAAAACACTTTAAACAACACAAACACAGCAGCACACTAGGCTGGAAGGAAACACATAGTGAATGCCTCTGACTCCGGTCTATGTTGGGCTCATAAGTCTGTTATCTGTAGGTGACGTCTCTGTCTAAGACTGGAACTTTACTAAGCTGCTGCTCCCTCCTCTGCTCATTTTCTTCCCCTCATTTCCTCGAGTCTCTCCTGACCCCACTGTCATTGTCCCCATTGATTTCCATCTACTTTGCTTTTGCTGAATCCCGCTGATGTCGCCAGTGTCACTTCCATCTTCCCATCTGTCCGTCAGGCTGCTGTCCCATGACACTGAAATAGCTCGTAAAGCCGAGGAGAACAAGGAGCAGAAAGACCGGGGGTTTGGGTGAAAAGAGCTAGATTAATTTAGCGCACGCACACACACACAGACACAGACCAAGGCACTGACGTAATGAGTCTAATGGTTTGCATCCAGTTGGAAGATCACAAATTGCAGCCCACATCACAAGTAATCACTCACTGGTTTATCTGTGGTAGTGGTGAGAAAATGTGGCTGAACAGAAAGCTAAAGGGATTGTCAAAAACACAGAAGGGAGGTCAAGATGATTATGAAAATATTCACATATTGCATCACTTGATGTTTCAATTTTCACTGCTACACAATTTTTTTATTTTTTTTTTGGAAATAGCCACACTTCTCTCCAGGGAGAACATGTTATTTTTATTTTCCTTTTCTCTCAGAGGTCTACATGCCAGGAGCTGGTGATGATGGTGATGATGATGGTGATAATTCAGTGAACTGTTGAAGGGCATTTCAGGAAAGTGCCCGCAGGATAGGGGTCATGAACCTCAGATGTCAAGTTGAACCACCACAACCTTCCTTAGCAAAAGCAGCTGAGTGTTAACAGCTGTACTGAAGACACAAACACATCGTACCCTATTGTCTGTTTCTACATGTAGTTTCATGCAAAATTACGACACACGATTGAGATTTTTGAAAAAATGTGTCACTTAATTTAGTCAGTTTGGGCTCTAAAACATTTTCTGTTTTCTCTAGGTTACAATTATACAATCAATTAAAACAAAAGGTTAGCAGCAGCCCTGATAGTTGCCACTTTTCCAGGGAAACACTGGGAAACTGTTCAAGGAGAAAAAACCAGGACAGACGTGAGGATTTCTCTTCTTTTTTGTTTTTACCAGTTCAAAAAATTAAAAGATTCTTAATCACACTGAAGAAATTCAAGTCAAATTTACCCAGTGCAGTAACACATTCAGAGATATTAATAGGATAGCTACAGTATGAATTAGAGATACACCGATTAACCTCCCAGGAACTGGAATTGACCACCCAGTGAACGACTGAGAGCCGGTTTCATGCGCAACACACGTAGGCACACTCAAAGCCACATCCCAACTTTCTTTCTATAAAATCATCACTGATAACATTTCTCCTTGAACTCTTTGCACTTTTCTATTTACTGTTTAGTTTTCTTGTGCTGTGTAAAAAGATCTCATACATGTGTAAATTCCAGCAGGATGAAAACAGAGTACATGAAAAGACTCTTAAAAAAATTATATTTTAAAACCGAAAAGATTAAATTCTGAGCACTAACAAAATTAAAACATAAGTATTTCTGCTAGAAAAGACTCTCGGTGAAAGCAGACAGCACAGAGGCAAATCAAAATGCTCCCTGAATCTGATAAAAGTGAAATAAATTCACATTCATGACAACAACCAAAGTGAAACAGAGCAAAGCACTGGTGCTCTGTTACTGAACCCAGAGAGACTTTTATGGGACACCTCAGAGTGTTTTCTGACTGTGGCTGCATGTGTAAGCCCTCCTTTATGGAAGCAGAGTACATGTCAAGTGACCTGCTTTCCATTATCAGTACAAAATGCAGATGAGGAAGTGCTTTATCTACAAGAGAAGAGAGAAGAGCAGAGTCGAGAGCCCACACCTACACTGCAGAAAAATACTCAGGTTATCGAGACAATTAGCCTTTGATGAGGTCCTTAAATCTCACTTTGCTTATGCCCAAGAATGATGTTCAAACTCAACAATGGCTGGATAACCGGCATACAAACATCCACTGACTGTATCAGACTGTTTACACAGAGCCGCATTGCAATTGTTTGGCTTGAAATCAACCTGTCAACTCACGAAAGCTCAGTTCAAGAATCTACATTATACAACAGTCTCAATATTAAATTGAGTCATAAATACTACTTTTACCTTTTCTGCCCTCAGCTGTGCAGGCGAAGCTTGTGGTGAGGTCTGACGTCACTGTGCAGGCAGACGAGGCCCGGTATTTCACTCTGTAGAGAAAACACATGAACATCTTATAAAACTAACACCGACTTCTTTTCAGTGTTACACACATAGATTTTATTTTATAACGCCAAACAGCTGAGCATAACTTGTAGGACAAATTGTGGCAGGATGTTTTTAGCCTTTTGCATTTCATATAATCTGTGTGTGGTACTGATAATCGTGTGTGTGTGTGTGTGTGTGTGTGTTTCTGCGGAGCAGCTGTAATCAGTTCCACGCTCATCAGAGCATTCGCACAGACACATCTATTGTTTGTGAGGAGTATGAACAAAAAGGCCTAGGGCGGTCTATCTGTATTGTAAACAAGCCTGCAGACTCCACAACCAGTTGTTATGGTACAATATATTAGTTAAAGTGAAACCATTGTTTAATGAACCCATGTTTGTAAATGAGTTCTTGGATAGTGGAGGGGAAATTACGTTGGATGATTGTTTTGCAGTTTGTGATTTTTTCCCCCCACATCATTATTATAACTTTATGCAGCTAGATGGAAAAAGAAAACTATCCCTAAGTATAAAGCCCTGCAAACAACATGGAGGAGTGAGAACAAAGAAAAATAAGAAAGTATATCAGTTACGCTTGCATGTTAATTAAAATGCATGCTGTGGCTGTACCAGTAGCTATCCAGTCAAAATGTGAGGATTTACTGAAGATACACGTCCCATGAAACTGTTTCTTTTATTAGAAATTTGCACTTTTAATCATCTTGCAGATATGTACTACTAAGACAAAAAAAAAAAAAGGATGAGAGAGACAGTGAGACATTTTCAGGAGGAAGAGAAGTATAGCTCCATTTATTTGAGTGTTTTGGGGTTTTTTTGGTTTTAAGTTGAAAAGTTGGCTCCTGATCTTTAAGCCAGCCTCTTGCTGATTTGATTAACCTCACAACTTGCCTCCATCTTTGCGCTCTTCTCGAGCATAGATGGAAACACAAAGGATGCGTGGAGGCAAAGTGAAGGAGGCTGCGCTCTGTGATCAGAGGTTGAACAGTGGGGAGGAGGGTCCTTCAAGTAGAACATAAAAAGAAGGGGGGACAGAGAAGCAGCAGACATAATGTCCTGAGGGGCAGGCCCATTACTGTCTGGCAAATACAGCTCTGATCAATAATGATCAATCAGGTTCCACTTATCTTGCCACACAAAGCATAATAACACTGTCTTTGGCAGAAGGGGGAGAGCAGGGGTGGACCGGGGTCAGTGATTGCGCGAGTGTCTATTTTACTACAGCAGAGTGTCGGTCTTTCACAAAGCCAGCAGCGTCAGCACAGATTTAAGGCTCAGGCTTCACTTCACTGCGCTGAAAATGAAATTAAACTCAAAGTGAAAACTTCCCAACCATGGAAAACTTTGCACCGCAGACCCCTGAAAGTAATTACACCTGCCCGTCAGTATAAGACACTGTATACAGCCAGCATCTCTCTCTTTCTCTCACACTCACACACACGCGAGAACTAGGCCTGTCACGATAACAAATTTTGCTAATCGATTAATTGTCTCAGAAATTATTGCGATTAACGATAATATTG
>JAVDPK010016769.1:0-16384 GCA_034780415.1 Cichlasoma orientale
GTGTGTGTGTGTGTGTGTGTGTGTGTGTGTGTGTGTGTGTGTGTGTGTGTGTGTGTGTGTGTGTGTGTGTGTCAAAGATCCCAGTACAGAAGCCGGTCTTGGAGGCGGTTGGGTAGTGCAGAGTTTGAAGCACCAGTGAATGAGGAGAGTGCCTTGGTCCACACCTGGACATTTGCATAGTTCATTTAATGTTGAGGTAGTTTTCATCAATTACCTGAAACATTCAAAGACAGAAAATAATAGCATAAGTGATTTTAAGGCTTCTAGAATGAACACAGCAAAAACGAACAAAGCCAAATCAGTATTAAACCCTTAAAATTTTAAAAATCAAAGCCTTTACTTTAAATCTAAAGCCCAGTTCTCTTACCTTGTTCAACCAGAAAAACAGCTTGTAGAAGCACATGGAAAACAGGTTTCCTGTCTCTCTCACTCCCTACAAGCCTTCCTCTCACCCTCTATCCACCCTCAGATTGTTCTCCGCCCTTCCCCTCTCCTCTCCCCTTTCCCTCACCCCCAAACCCTATCTAGGTCGGGAGCCAGGGAGCTGGGAGGTGGTGTAGGTACCATGCATGCTCTGAGTCCTCCACATGCTCCCAACACCACCGGAACTGCTGGTTGGTGGTGGAGGGGGCAGACGAGGGGAGTAGTGCACTGCAAATGGACGAGACGAGGAGGAGGCTGATAGAGAAGAGGAGAGGGATGCAGATGCAGCGGCAGCAGAAGAGACAGAAGCAGCAGAGGTAGAGGATGAGATGGAGAGGGATGATTGTGCTCTCTGGTGGTGAAGAGAGGAGTGGGACAGACGCGAGGATGCTGGGGTGTCAGAGTGCGTGGATGCTGAGGAGGAGGGGACACTATGCAGGGGTGGTGGAGGGGGCAGGGAGAGTGTGGGAGGAGAGGGGCTATACAGCACCGACTGTGTGCGGCTATGCTGGGCCTGGGATAAGGAGAGGGGGAGTGGTGAGGACACGGACGTCAGGCGCGTGGAGGCTGGTTGGGGAGTGGTGTGTTGCTGGGTTTGGGAGGAGGTAGAGGAAGAGGAGGAGAGACTGAGCAGAGAGTTGAGGCCTCCTGAGGTTGGGAGCGTTGCCCCAAACTGATGGGAGGACACTGAGGGAACCACGTGGTGAAATATACCTGCAAATCATACAGCAGAAATGGAGGGAGGAGGAGGACGAGAGAGTGGAGACAAGAGAGAGCAGTGGCAAAAAGAGCGGGGTGGGGGGGGACAAAAAGAGAAGCAAGGGCTGAGCCAGTTTGTGCAAAGCGCCAAGCAAGTCTGAGACAAGCACACAGAAAGCAAACAGAGTCAGTCCACTATAAATGTAGTAAACTGAGCCAAATCAGTGCAGCCAATTTAATACTGCAGAAAAAAAATATTTTCCTCCTAATACAACTGCTTTATTTTCTCATTTTTATTTAGAAGTGAAATGACTCTGACTTACTAACACATACACCCAGGGAAAATGACAAAAGCAACAGTGTGGCCTGCATGAAATCATATGGTCACACAACCATACTCCGTGTTATTAATGATTTCAATGACAATTTTGTAGATTTTGTTAAAAATATAACATTTTCCAAGGGTGTCTCCAACTGCATCACTCAAGCAGGCAGTCCATTTCAAAGCCAGGCAGCACAGCAAGTCAGTCAAGAAGACTTACCTGGCTCATTCTCTCGTACTCTCACTATTCGATATCAAGATGACCCCAAAATAAGACTATGACCTCCCTATAAGTACTAATCCCTAGATAAAAATCAGTTCTTAATCAGTGATGCTCACCTCCAGCTGCTCCCCCTGCCAACCCAGCACTGGAGAAGCTTCCTAGGGCAGAGTGTCCGTTGACAAGCCGAGGGGTCCCACTCACCGTTGATCCACCCGTCTGGGCCCCAAACAAAGACTGCAAGACTGAGGTTCCTCCAAGTGGGAACTGAGTCCCCAGGTACTGCCCCACAGATGACCCAGTGGTTGAGGAAACTGCTACAGGACTGCCTCCCACCTTCCCACTAAGAATGCCCCCTCCACTGCTGGCTGCAGCAGAAATGAAGAGGTTCTGACTGGCCAGATTGCTGCTGTTCTTTAGCTCCCAGTCACGGGAAGCCTTCTGCTTCTGGAGGGTCTGGCGCTGGTCTGAACCACTTCCTCCCTGGGCACCACCAGCACTGCTGCTTCCAGCCCTGTTACTTCCCTCCTGACTGAGGAAAGGGTTTGGGGCGATGTAGCTGGACTCTCCATCACTCCCTTTCCTCACTTGCTGTTGTTTGTGGTCAGAATCTGAGTCTGTGCCCCGACCTGAACCCCCAATGCCGAATGGAGAGCCCCCCTGTCTCAGGTCGGAGTTGGGTTGTTTGGGATCGGAAATGGGTGAAAAGGTAGATTTCCATTTGCTGGTAGATGACAAGGATGATGATGAGGAGGCCTCACTGCCCGTACTGTTACCACTACTGCTTCCAGATTTTCTGCCTAAAGGAGGGGAAAGAAACGTTATCATCTAGCAGAAAGGCAAGATAATTTGTTTTGTTTTTTTAAATCTTCATTTATTTATTTTTACCTCGTTCACTGTCTCCGAGTCTACCAGGTCCATCTCTGCTCTCCAAGGATATAGTGGCTATTTTTCTTTCAATTCTGCAGAGAAATAACAACAACAATATACAAATCAAAATAAACACAGCAACAAGTGGGCAATAAAAATCTACAACAGAACCAACGTTGCATTTATTACATTACAACTTCTGAGTAAATAACAACAAAAGCAACAAAAAATGCTGAATCTGTTCACACAGTTATTAAAAAAAAGTATTTAAATTACTTCAGAAAAATGAAAATAGCCTACAACATCATAAGCTTTATATTACCGAGAACTGGAACTGTCAACTGGATATCCCGAGTCCTCATCATCAGAGCTGGGTGCTGTGGAATATCGACCAGTGCCATTCATCTCCAGGGGGCGCTCTCTCTTCAAGATGGGAGGCTGGTCTAGGTCAGGCCCAATGGGGCTGCGGCTTGATTGTTCTGGAGAAGAGATGGCAGAGATCTCCAGAGGTTGGTTGATGTTATTCACCTGTTGAGGAAAAATAATTACAGTGACACTGGTTGAATTGGTGACACTTGTGAAAAACAAAAACCAAACCAGAACAGCTGCAAGCAGAATTTCTGGTTAAGTTGTGGCAGCAGAAGGTTGTTTATATATCATGCGTCCTCCGCCTGCTATAATGGCCAAAGAGGACGGAGCACAAAAAAAAAGCAAAGTAATAACAGCCATGCTCTTGACCCAGATCTAGTAGCCATTACCATTGTATAATCTATATGCACTGAAGCTGATGTCCTTTCCAAGATTATTAGTTCCATGTCGCAAAGTGTGGCCTATAATGAACATACAAGATTGCTGAATTTGCAGTGTGTAGGAGCCTTCACACCTGCTTATAATATTGACTATAACTGATAACATTACTGCTGATAATAGTACAATATTTTTAAATGTAACTTAATAGAATCTCGTATATGCTGGGACCTTTAGAATTAATATCACAACGGCTCTTGCCACCTTTCATCTGCAGTGCTCACCATGGAGTTAATGTTGAGTGGCGATCCTGAGGAGTGGTTGCTGGAGCTGAGGCCAGGGAAGGATCTTCTCTTTGGGGATCCACTGGCCATAACAGCAATTGCAGAGCTGCGTTTCCTTCTCCCCCGCTTGCGTCCCTCTTGAGAGCTGTGAGAGGAGTGCGTTGATGACGTATGTGTGGGTGTGTGAGTGTGCTGTGTGCTGGGGGATTGGTGGTGGTGGTTTCCATGGTTACTGTGGTATCCCTGTTTGGCTGAGTTGCCGGTGTGATGGTGGAGGCGTGATCCTCCAGCCACGCTGCCTCCGCTGCCTGACGAAGAGGAAGACGAGGATGAAGAGGAGGAAGAGGAGAAAAAGATTCTCCTTCGGAGTTCACTTTCCTGGGGTTCTGTGTCCGATTCACCTCCCTGGCCCTCTGGTCCATCTTCTGGAACAATCCTCGGGGGTCCATCGGCATATTGGAGCACACCTCCAGTGCTGAGAGGAGGGCTCTGGATCGGACCACCTCGCCCCACTGGTCCTGTTAAAGTGTTGTTGTGTGGAAGAGGTGAAGAAGCACCATTGTGGTCCTCAGAGTGGGGACCTCCATTCATCAGCCCTGAGCTGGATGAATACCCTAAGCAGAGACAAGATAGTTCATTTAGGCCTCACACAATGATCTGGCCAATATAAAATAGCCTTAATGCACTTAATTATCCTTAAATAAGCAGCTGTAGAATATTATCAGGATTTTTTCTGCCCAGAGGAATTTTTAGCAGCCACCAGATGTTTTAATAAGCATTAAAGGAAAATCCTCACCCATTTCTAAAGCTGTAAAAAGCTGTAAAATCTTTTAACCAGCTTTTTGTTAATTATGTTTTGTTTATGAAACGGTCAGAAATAATTGGACAATGTATATTATTCTGTGAAATCAAGTAACACAAAATCACTGCCTTTATTGTATGTGGTGATCATGCTTATGTCATGTGCAGTCAGTGCAAAAGGCTGATTCTGAGCCAGGCAAAACCCTGATTAAATCACAAGTGAAAAATATGTGTAGATAATTAGTCAGTCCTTACCATTGGTCTGACCTGTCTGAGACACAGGACTTGGAGTACTTCTCTGAAATTATGAAAGCAGAGAATAAATCAGTATAAAATCTAAAAATGCCGGGCACCCAGGTGGCTTAGTGGTGAAGCCTGCAACCACATTTATATGCCGCGTTGCAGTGTGGGCGGCGCAGGTTCGACTCCCAGCCTGTCGCCAATTTGCCCGCGTGTCTTCCCCGTATCGTTCCTTGATTTCCCACCTGTCTCTACTGCTAATAAAACCGCTGTGGCCAAAAAAAAAAAAAAAATCTAAAAATGCCAAGATCTATTTTGAAATTGATAATTAAAAATGAAATGACTAGACAAAATCCTAGCCCACGCATCTTACTCTCTAAATGTAACAAAATGTTCACATATGTTTTGTACAGCAGGTACATCAGTAGTGCACTATAGGAACAGTTATGAGCACACTCACCAGTCTCTCAGCACGACTGGGTAGAACCACACTGGCCAGTGGGATGCTGACAGGTAATTTACTGGGGTGAACAGTACTCAGTGGGATACTAATAGGAAGGCTTGTAATGCTGTTGTCACCCTGAACAGATGGACTCCTCTCTTTACCACCCTGTATTACAGCAGAAATAGGAAAATAACAGCAGTGAAAGAGTGAAACACCCAAGAAGATATGCTTGCAAATAAATGAACATGACACAAAGAAAGATGAAAATTCACCCTCTCAGAGCTTTTAGGATTATTCTGAGCATCAGATCCATTGGGAGAGGGGCAGTTCTGCTTGGTTCCAAGTGGAGAGTTAATACCACCCAGTTCCCTGAACAAAACAAAAAAAAACAACAGGTAAATCAGGATTAATCAGCGAAACTGTCTGACGATCTAGGAATCAATTTGAAGACTGCAGAAATAAAAATGTTCATAACTGTAAGTTTTTCGTAGGAACAAACCTGTGTGTGGTCAACCCTGGAGCTCTCAAATGAGCAGAGGCAGTGGGATCCTGATTAAGGTGCCTACGCAAGGCAATCTTGGCGGGGGAAAAACGTGTGTAGTCAGGAAGAGCATGAGAGGAGCTTTGCTGCCTCTGTCGGACATCAGGGGTGGCACCCAACTCATGGTCTGGAGAGATGGGCAGGTAACGAGAAAGAAGCTCACCCTTTAAGTTAACCCGGTCAAAACAAGGTGAGCTAGTGCCATTGATAGAAAGCTCTGGGCTAACACCATTGAGAACTGGGGCTGAGGACAGGCCAAGCTTAGACGTGTCCATGTCTGTGGAAGAGCGTGACTCCAGGTTCTTTCTATATGGGGAACCTTCACCAGGGCTATAGGATTTAAGCTGAAGCAGCTCCTGTTGTCTTTGACTTTTCTCCAGCTCCACAATGCTTATCTACAAACAGACACCAGGGGGAACCATTACACAGGAAAACAGGCTACAACAATGACAATGTTGGAAAATGTTTGTCACAATAGTTCAACCACTCTTTTTGAAAACTACAGGGAATGTATTCTGAAGAGCCAGCGGGGTGGATGAAAAAGGGTGGAAGGATGTAAAAAGAAGCCAGAGAATATGAGGTACAGGGGAGCATAACAGAAAAGGGAGGTAGCAAGACCGCAGCACCTGGAAATGGACCTAACAATCTCAAGATGTCAACTATGTACCTGCAACTCCAAGCAGTGTCTCTGTTTCTCAGAGATCTGTTTGCGTAGTGCTTGCTTCTCTTTCAACAAACTCTCCAGACACAAAGAGCCCCAGTCTAACTTCAACTCCTCACACCGAGACTTCAGCTGGAAAATAAGCACACACACTTGCTGTTACTCACATGGATTTGGGAAAATAGAGAATGCTCTAAATCACATCAATACTACTGCCAGCCTGTTCATCCAGCACTACACAAAGGTCAAACAGCAGATATGATAACAGGTGTGATGCTGTGATAACAGGCTGAAGGTTGCAACAGCAGCAGGATCTGAAGCCTCACCAGTAGCAGGCTATGGTCTCTCAGCAAGGCCATGTCTCTCTCAAGCTGCTTGGTTTGCTCCTTCAGCTGACGATTGTGGGCCGATATCTCCTTCTGGGCCTGAAGGAGGTCCTCCACAGTCAGGGCTTTTACTCCCAGCTGTTCAGCACACAAAACAAAAATACACTTGGTTTTTATGAGCTACAAAACTATGATGCCAAAAAGAATTAAGTATAAGTCAATTAAGCTCAAGTGAAAACACTGTCTTTGCTGACCTCTACTGGCTAAAGAGCTTGTCCTGCTGAGTAATCTAGAAGTGCATTCTACATTTAGTGCAGTGTCATCACTGCAACTTGCTCATATACAAATGAGGACTGAGATGGAGTGAGTTTTAAGATTGTCTGGTAACCCATCCTTTTGCTAATTTGCACTATTCGTTAATATAAATGTCATTCTTTGCAATGTAAAGCAATCAATTTCTAATGAACAATGAGAGCTGGCACAAGAAAAAGGTTGAAAGAAGCATTTTCTGGAGAGTTCTAGTAAAAAAAAAAAAAAGGGTTGTTGTATCTTGTGGGGGCAATAAAGTATTACTTCCTACCTCATCCAGTTTAGTCTGAAAGAGACCTTTGATCTTCTCCTTGTGAGACTGACAAACCAAATGGAGCTGCTCCGCCTGCCCTGAAAGGTCCCTGTGTTTTTGCTAGAGAGTAGAGAGAAGATACAATAATATACATTTATATATGGAAGTTAGTGAGGTGAAAATTACCTCACTAGGCTACTGAAACAGGCACAATTCTTTCTGTAATGTCCGTGGTGACGGTAATTACCTTCTCCTGGTCTAAAAGTTGTTGCATGTTGGAGCGGTACTGAGGAGTCTTCATGTAGGCCATAAACTGGAGGTATTGAATTTTGATATTGTCTGTAAAAGAAGATTAACGTTGGTGACAAAGAGAGAAAAGAGCTTAACAAAGGATATTCATTGTTAATTGTACATAAATAAATAAAAGCTCAGGATTTTTTCTTAGAATCAATTTATGCACATAATGAGAAAATATATATGAAAATCTACGTCTTTGAACATGTAGAGCAGAGCTTCTTTTAGGAACTCTACATTCACCTTCAGCCATAACTTTGAAGCTCAGTTAATCTGTTGTGAGCAAAGCTCTTAAACTCTTTAGAGGTGGAAGTGCAGTATTTTAAACTATTTTGACAAAATTACCATCTGAGTACAAAATCAAGTTCTCAAAACTCAATATTTTGTACTTCCAAAACACCTCTGTACGGAGGTGTGTGTGGAGGCGGAGTCGGAGCTATGAGTGGATGGCTTATGACGTGAATTGCTGCACTGAAACAGATTTCATCCAAAATTTTAGCACATCAAGGACTATTTTCATCAGCAGCCAAGAGACAGTTCAGAAGAGTAGCGTTAGCGTCGAATGAATTTCACTGTTATTTAGTCTTTAATTTATGGCCACATATGAAAGTGGGATTAAAAAAGCTTTAGACTTTAGACACCTAGACTGTTGCATTAAATTTCCATATGGATTAAAGCAAATGCGTTTTTTAATCAGTTATTCAGAATCACAGCACACATCCCAGACCATCTGTCCACATTGATACCTACATGTTACAAAAAAAACCCCCAAAAAACTGTTGCTTAAACCAGTAAACTGTATTTTGAATCAACATTTGTACATCTAGTATGATACATGCAACTCAACTACATTCAACAATAATCAGTGTCTTGAACTTACCTAGCAGTTGTTGCAAACCAGGAGGGGTTGGGCTCAGCAGCAGTTGACTAGAGGCATAGTGCTGGACCTTGGGAGGTAGCTGGTAGAAGGGACTCTGAGGTGGTCGGTATGCATCTATACACAATAGATAATTTTCATTAGTACCATTTGATTCTATCGGCCCCATTTAGGATATAATATAGACAGCATATTAAGTGTGTTAGCACTCTGACCCTGAGTGGGTGCTGCAGAAAGGGTCTTGGCATGCAGCAAATCCAACGCGCTCTGATTCTTCTTGTTTTTCTTCTCAGCAGCTGGGGTGGCTTTCTTGGGTCGACCACGTTTCTTATTGTTCAGCTTGCGACCTTTGGCCAGGAGTCGTGTTCTTCTGGGTTTGGCAGAGGGCTTGACCACAGTCACCAAGCTAGGACGCTCCTCCTCACCACACGAGTCCTGCTTTAATACACAAGGTGAAAACAGTCATACAAAGAACATGGAGATCTGTCTCACAATACTGAAAAGCTCATGCTGGCTACAGGAACTGATTCTCATTCTTGTACCTTGTTTGGTTCTTTAGGTTTTGTGGGCGTGGTACTATTGCTTTTACTGTCCTTTGTATCCTTCTGCTGACGTCTTCTAGCTGCCTCTTGCTCCTCCTAACAGAAGATGAATCAATGTATTAGTCTGATGCAAAAAAAACCAAACAAATGTAGTAAAGTTAGGGACACTGTCAATACACTGAAGAACATCACTCACCCTGAGTTTAGGATTTTTGAGACTAGCAAAGTAGTTTTCAAGCTGAAAGATGAGAAAAGGAAAATTCAGACATTAGATTAAGAGTACATATGTCCAAGTTTCTAACAACAATCACAGTGCATGTTTGTTCCACAGTTCTGACTGCAGCCAGATTTGAAAAAAGTAACTGATCAAATAAAGTACAATCTGTACCCTGTTCAAAAATGTGCTTTGTGTCATCACCTAATAAAGCGTCATAAAGAGTGAGAAAGAGAAGCCAAACAACATCAGCTGTGACGAGAAACACATCTGCATAATGAGACTGTCACGGGCATTTTACAGGCAGCCTGCCAGTTTTCTCATTGGGATTTGAACAGGTAACCAGGGATTACTTTAACCAATTACTGGAATGACACATATGTCACGGTTTTCTAATAAGCACGTGTTAGCCTGTGAAACATCAGATTGCTTATTCTCGAGATAGACTGCTCATTAAGATGATACCAGCTGTTATTATGGCAGCTTATCTCTTGAGTTTAGGTTACAATTTGTCTCTAACGGATAATTTATTTGTGTTGCTTCAGTAGTCAATTAGTTTTTTTATTGGGCTGTCAAGATCTTCTCCGTTAGGATTTCATGTGTTGGCACTTGGGATCTCTTCTACTCATTAAGTGTTACAGCAACAAAGACAAAGAAAAGCGTGAGTGCTTACTATGGTGCGGTCTATGGTATGCAGGTAGTAGGAAACCGGCTTTCCAGTCCAGGACACAGAGCCCCTGAGTGGAGAAAGCTCCACCACACGCATAATTGTGCCAATATCTGCAGGACAGAGAGGATAAATGTGAGATGTAAGCCAAATTAACTCATGTATATGTGTGTGTGTGTGTGTGTGTCCCCAATAATTTTGTTGCTTACCACTCAAGTTTCGACTGTTGATTCTGAAGTTTAAAGGTGCAAAGGGTTTGGAGGATACAATTTTCCCTCCTGGAAAAAGAAAAAAAAAAATCTGATTTATTCTGATAAATTATTGAGGTTATACAGTTGGTATACACACTATAGCCTTTTCAGCTCATTACATGAAGGAAGCATGGTATTATACACAATCACTCCAACTGTCTATAGCCATACCCACATTAAACATATTTTAATATTTAGAATTTAAAACCTAAAGCCAAGTGGCTTAGCAATGTTAACAGTGTTTATCCTAGCGCCAGTTTAGCTCTGTGGGTGAGCAAGTGCCCATAAGCCCAATGGCTAATGCAGCGGCTCGGGTTCGAGTCTGACCTGCAGCCCTTTGCATGCCTTCCCCTGCTCTCTCTCCCCCTCTTTCCTGTATGCTCTTTACTCCTAAACTATTGAATAAAGGCAAAAAGCCCAAAAAAATAAAAGTGCCAACCTAATAGCCATTCTTAGCTTAATTAACATTAAGAACAGCTGAATAACTCACGATTCCCAGCACTACAAATACAAAATCTTAATATTTTATATAGACAAAAGGACTGCTGTCACAAAAGACTATAAGCACTTGCTTTTTTAAACTGTTATTTTATCTGATTAATTCCCTCCAGAGTCTTCATAAAGTGTCTCAATTTAACATTGATTTTAAAATAAATTAACACGAAGCAGACTATGGAGATTAAAGGAAAAGAGAACACAACTTTTTAGTATTTCTGTAATTTAAGAGCCTTGCATATGCATGTGTGCTAACAGTCCAAATGAGATGAGGAACCCATGACCCAGGTACTGGTTTAGTGGTTAGCTAAAAATTACTAACCTTCCTTCATGTTAGCAAAGCGCTCCTTCAGCTGGTGATCTACCTCTGGACCAAAGGCAAAGTTATTCACAAAAATAATACTGGAAAACAGACAAAAGGAAATACTTCACAGTTCAATTCACATTAAACATGGACCAAGGATGTATTGAATTTTTAAAAAGCAACAGTTATGGAGGCGATTTTCTGCTTCCACAATGTAGAGATTCGGATTATAATTGGCCTCATTTTCAAAATATATAAACTGAAATTTTGACTTTCGGGCTGTCGCTTTGACTGGGTTTCGTACACCACCTTGTGTTGGCGATTCTTTCTTTCCACTCTTCAGACAGAAAATCACCTCTTTCCAGCTGAAACAAATAGTATGGTTATGACAAAAATCCTGAATACCTGTGGATCTACAGAGCACCTAAAAAGATTCCTTTTAATTATTCCTTTGCGTGCATGACTCATGCCACTCAAGGGCCAACTTACTGTGTATTCCCCATGTTTCTTCCCATACCATTTCATCCATTTTTTAAACTCTTTATCCATGGTCTGAAAGAAAGAACATCTTAATATCAAAACAACAACACATGCTACACAGGAAATGTGTATTGCACAGGTGTTTCCAGAAAGAAAATAAAAAATGGCCCTCTGTATTTCACACATGGATAAAACTGAGCTTTTAGAAATTTCTCGAGTTTAGAAATTCAACTGTGAACTGCAGTAGCATGCTTTCTGCATAGACAAGGTATTAATATGAATACAGCCATTTTCCATCACAAACTCTGGAATACATTGGGATATTGTCCAAAGTTGTATTTTCTTGTATGCAGCACGGAGCAGAGTTCTCATTATCTTACTAATGGAATTATTCCATTTGGTTAAGGTGAAGGAACTGACCAAAGCATGCAGAAGTCAGGACACAGGACAACTACTCACTAGCTGTCAGTTCACCAGACTGTTACCTGTTCTATTCTCATATTGCCACAAATCAATTGAGTCAGACTTTATAATAGAGTTGCTGGAAGTTTAAAGACTGTTTAAGGTCCCATGCGTCAGATGTTTGCAATCTCAAGGGTACCACTTAGTTTAGTGCAGTAATGCATGTGTAAAATGGGTTTATGTAACATGTTTGGTGTAGTGCTACAGGGAAATGAAAGACTAACAAAGAAAACCAGTTTGAAGGCTGCTCAATAGAGGCAATACGCAGCAGACTACTGTAGACTACCATCTATTATAGAGCTGTCTATAGTAATCTTTGGAATTTCATTAAAATGACAGAAAGCAGTGATTTTCAACATGGTGCTGGTGGGACTGAATACAGCTTTTACTTTATTTTTACTTTTGGGAACAACCCTCTGCTTATGTGAGATAATGTAGTTACCTCTGCATAGGTAGCTGGAATGTCTGCTTTCTCTACACCGTAGTAGTGTTTACAGTTGGTTGCTGCTGCAACCTGCAGCACCACCTGCCCCACTCCTGCAAATTGGAAACAATTTTTTCATGTGTTAAAATGCAAACACCTCAAAGTTCCCAAACTTCTGATTCCTACAGTTCTGATTACTACAACTTGAGACATTTTTCATATTTTTCAACTTGCATTTTTATATGACTAACCCCAGACAGACTACTGGTACACTATTACTAAGCAATGGAAATGTACTTTAGGTGCTTTTACTATTTTTTCACTGTTCAGAGCAGATGTGATTTGTGTAACAGAAATTATTGTTTGAAACTTTAACATCTCAAAATAACAGCAAACTAACCACTGCCAAGGTCAACAAAGGTGTCATCTTCCATCATTTCCATTTCATCAATAATCTGGGCCACCAGGTCGAAAGAGGTCTCTCCATACACCTCAGGGGAGAAGGGCTCATAATTGTTCAGCTTCTCTGGGTCGGTCACTGAGTGGTTATACACCTGCTGTAATATGTGTCTCAGCAGCCCGTTGGAGGGACGCTTGTTTAGCTTCATGGGCTGGGTGGTCCCCTTCCACTGTAAAATAGGATTTGCATCAATTATTTTACAGTGTGTTCAGAGAGATTTCAATCCCCTTTTCTAAATTTTGTGAGTTTTCAGACTCATCTTAAAATGGATTCATCTTAATGTATTTGATTCATTTTTCACAATAAACCTGCATACATGATAATGACAAAGCAAAATTCAGCCTTTTTGATTGGTCTGTACAATTGTTAAAAATAAAAAACGAAAATATTCCAAATATCCATTATATTAGTTTCTCCCATTTTTATTGCAGAATTATTCAAGAGTCAGCAAAAAAAATTTTTGTTTACATGTCTTAATTGTTCTATGGAATTCAGGTCCATAATTTCTGGAAGGAACTCAGATTTCTTGGTGGTATGCTTTAGGTTGTGTATGTTCATGGAAACTGTGTGCGTAGCAAAGGAGACACACCCACATTTTCTCAAATTAATCATTAAATAATAGATTTCACAATGTGCTTCTCTGTAGTTTGTCTTTGAAAAATAAAAATAAATCATTGAAAAATATGTTTAGCCTCTAAGGGGTTTCTAGTCTCATGGACAGAATCCTACTTGACTGTCTTTGCCCACAGGTGCTGACAGTAAAACCCATGTTCTTCTCAGCAGCCTCAGTGAGCAGCTCTTCACCGTGCAGGTGGTTTCAAGAGCAGCAATAAGGCTACCGTATCAAACTATGAAACTGGAGTGCGCCTGGGACAAGAGAGACAGTGCCTCTGGCACAAAGTGATTTCAAGGGCTGCCACAAAGGCACCTTGGCCTGCATGTTGATATGTAAAAATAAGACAGAAAGAGTCCGAGTTAGTTAATTAGCAGACTAAACTTTGAAAAGACAAGCAAGGGAACTGTCTACCAGTAAAGGCATCTTGGAAAAAAATTAATAAATAAAAATGCAAAATGCTAAAATTAGTTGCCAAATGTACTTGGGTGGTTCATCCAAATTATGTGTGAGAAACACTGCAGTCTGTGGCTGGGTGGCCAGATCAATGCTGCAGAAATGCTTGTGTTCTTCCACAGATCTGTGCCTTGAAATAATTCTGATTCAGAGATCTATAGTTAATTTCCTCAACCTTGGCTTGGTTTTTACACTGACATACATCACCAACTGTAAGACCTTACATAGACATGTTTCATATTCGTGTATAGTTGATTTAATTATCCTTGAGTTAGCCTTATGATGGACTTGAGAAGGTTTACTCTGACTTCTGCCTTTTGACAGCTGGAATAGGCTCCAGCTCTCTCGAGACCCTATGTGGGATAAGTGGTTAAGAAAATGAATTGCTGTATGGACCGATGATTTAATTAAACCCAGGTGGACTCCAGTCAAGCTTCAGAAGTATCTCAATAAGTAGCATCCATCAGAAATCAATGGCAAGTTTCATAGCAAAAGTTAGACGGAATATTTCAGTCTTTTTATAAACTTACAAAACACCACAAGAACACATCTTTGAGGAGTATTGTGTGTATATGTTAAGGCATAAAATAAACTGAATGCAGGTTTGGAAGGGTCTGAAACAAACTGGAAAAATTAAAAGGGTCAGAAAATGTTCAAATTCATTATATCTGCATTTATTCAAAACATAAAATAAACAACTGGTCCTAGCCAAGTGGATTATCAGTATTTTCCAGCATTAATGTAGAATGCAAATAAGACAGCACACTAAAGAGTTCTTACCAAAATCCAATAACTGAAGGACACAAAAATAGAATACTCTAGAGAACACCGGCTTTGAAATCCTAATAAAAGAATCCTCAAAACAATAATAAATAGTTACAGCAATATAGTGAAAATGATTCATAAAGGGCACAGATTCAAAGGAACCAGGTTTGTGACTAATGTGTTGACTACCTACAAAACAGTGAAGAACTTTTCACATATGGACTCACCAGCTGGTGAATACTGTCAATGGCCCTGTTGTACTTGTCACAAAGTCTCTGCATACTCTCGAAGCTAGGAGAGAGAGAGGACACAAAATAAATATGTTCTTTTTAACAAAAATTAATTTAACTTACAACAGCACATTTTTGAGTGAAATAATATAGCTCTTGTGGGTTAACTGTACCTACTGCTACCTAATTGGTTATCATGGCTGGATGAAATTAATCAAACCTTTTTGTCTGACTCAAACTGTGATCTGTTATCATGGCTGGATTAAATCAATTTAACATTTTGTATGACTCAAACTTTGATTCCACAGATAATGATGACATGATTTTACCTCTTGGTGTCATAGTCAATGAGTACGTAATTTTCCATTGCCAGTTTGAGGTCTGGGATTTCCTCACACACCCACCTATAAAATACACAAGCACAAGATCACTACTAAACCAAACACTCTACAGTCATGCGTGTGCGGGAGTACACCAGGGCGGAAACATCACTTACCGAATGGTCTCAATGATTTCATGAGCAGCATCATGGTGTTTATCCTTTGAAGGGAGGGAGAAAATATTATAAAAACCACACATATAATAAAACATTTAATCCAGCAGCATCACAAATTAATCCTTAATCTCCAAACAAGAACACTCAAAATCAGTCTAAACAAAAACACTGCTGATATGATGATTTTTTTGTGGGCAGTTTTAGAAGACCAATGTTAAAGCAGAGTATACCTAATAAACTGGCAGCTGAATACAAAATGCCCTAACCTGTCTTTACATCTTACCTTAAAATACCTTGACTTAATAAATCATAGGTCAAAACACTTTAATGGCTACATCCTGACATACATTTATTCCCATCAATTAATTACATACTGAAGATGGGTGAAAAAATTAATTTGAAAAAATGTACACACTCAGTTAATTACATCTTTGTGCTAATACAGCCAATGAACCAACAACCAATGAACACAACAATCAACCAGTCATTACGGTGACATCCAACCATTATGACATCCAGTCATAAGAGCCACCACAGACAACTGTGAATGGCAGTGTCAGTGAATTGTATTTTTTATATATATTTATCTCACAGAACCTGAAAATGTAGGCTGAGCATGTGAGTCACTGAGTCAGTGAGCGTGAATAGTGAGAAATTGAATTAGAATGGGTGTTTGCTGATTTCAGAGATGTTTGTGAAACATTAAAATTCTGTAGCTAGCCAGGCCCCTATAGTTGGTGCAGTCTGAAGGAAGCTTAGCCCCCGTTAGCTCTCCCTCAATTGTCCGGAGTATCTGGGAAATCTGGGCCGGCTGGGTAACGGTAAGGAGGAAGCGAAGCCATAAACAGAAGCCCCCAGTACACCACTGATTCATTCACGTCTCAAATCACTTTTCCCCACTTGGCGACACAGCCGTCGAGGAACAAACTCTGGTATTTGTCAACTTTGTTTTGAGAAATGTGAAGCTAGAGACACCAGCCACTATTGCTGTCTTCCAGGGACCAGAGCGGGTGACACAGAAGAAAATTTGGTGGTAAGGATAAATGTAGTTTCGTACAATAAAAATTCACATCGGCAGTAATAACATCTGGTTATGTCAATCAGTCAATATCACTAAAGTTGATATTGAATCAGTGTATTAGGGCTGCAACTAATGATTATTTTGGTTGTCGAATAATCTGTCATTTTTTTTATCGATTAGTCGATTAGTCAA
>JAVDPK010016770.1:0-16382 GCA_034780415.1 Cichlasoma orientale
TACATGCTCACGGTAAAAAGAAGTTAAAGTATTAACACGGAAACTAGAGTGTGACCCAGATAAAGGAAGAGCACGAATAGAGAGCTGCTCAGTTGAACCTGCGTGCAGCGCAGAGTCAGAGTGTGAGATAGTGTCCAAGCCTGGAAAATAAAAACTATTGTGGGCGTAGCTTGATGGGCGGACCTTTCGCTGCCCGCAGGTGGTATGAGAGACTTTGATTGGGTGGGCAAGAATCAAATTTGGGTGGGCTGAGCCCACCCTTGTCCTATGCTACCGCCGGCCCCGCTCTATAGCATTATTATTGTTATCACTTCAACTTTCAGATGAATCTGTTGACCTTGAAGGAGAGGTCAGAGGTCAAATGTGACATAATATTTTAAATATTTATACGATACTTTCTATATGTTGACAGTACACATCAGACTTGTAAGAATCATAGTTTCTAAGTTATTACTCTTTTCAACCAATCATTAAGTTGACCTTGAAGTCTTTGGTGGGTGTAAAGCCAATTTTAATGGATGTTAACATGACCCTGTCCACACCCCTACAAAGTATTATCAGAACTCATCGAAACCTTTCGAGCTATCGTGTTTACAGAGCCAATGGCACGCTCGCATGCAAACGCTACCAAAAACATAACCTCCTTGGTGGCGATAACTAGTAATTGTTACTTTTGCTAAACAGCGTGAACACAAACTAGACGTTGTTTGAGGAACCAAAAAAAAGTGTTTGAATGCAAAGAAGACTTAAAGCAGGTGCAAACAGAAATATACAGAGCCACTGTGTATACATATCACAACCAACTCAACCCCATTATCCAGTGACTGAACAGGCTGTCTGACACAATGCCTTATTTGCTCTTTTGAAAAACACACGGAGAAGCAGAAAGAATTTGTATCCATACATAAGATGTCCTGTCTCTGCACCAGGTGACCTTTTCTTTCTCTGAAAGACGATAGGTCACTATTGTTGTGGCGGAAAAAAAAAAAAAAAAAAATCTAATTGTCTGTCCAGTGGCGCGGTGGATCCTTTTTGCCTCCGGGTCACAGGTGAAGTGTAGCCGACATCACTTAGCAATCTGATACTGCTTATGTGTCAAAGTTTTTAAGTGCTCTACTCTTTGACCGTTCACACATACATTGTGTAATCAGTGGCTTTTCCAACCTGGACTTTACAAATCATTATCAATATTATCAGCAGTAGCAACAATAAATTATCTTGATGGTAAAGGTCTGACTGAGAATAAATCTCTTGCCAATTGATGAAAAGGTGATTTACAAAAATATTCATACAATTCACTTGAATTTATTTATTTCAAAATGTATTTTGTTCATTTTTTTTTTTTTTTATATTTTTACATTTCTCTTTTAGAAGCACAAACATTTTCTGCGCTGCATTTATTTTCTAAAACAAGTCCCAAATAACAGTAATTTATCACACTTTGGATATAAAGTACGTGAATTCTGTTTAAACTCGTGATGACTGTAGAACATAAACTTCATTGGCTTACACAAGACCAGAAGAGTAGAAGTGCTGAATACTATATAAATCATTACTAACAATACACTAATCAAATTAATGTCACTTCTGTAGTCAGCTGTCACACATACATTATTTTGTTCATAACTCCTGTATTGGGAACATTTCAGCTGTAACTGTGATCTTAAATGGGTCTCACTATACCATCAGTTGTGTTTGTTCTTCTTTTCATATTAACAGAGATAATTAACATTATGTTCTGTGTCACATCAACAAAGTTCACCATCTAATCTCTTCCCGAATACATTTCATAAAACATCAGGTATTAATTTGTTTGCTCTACATCTTCATGGCTGTCAACCATCATCCACTGGCCAACCCTGAAGCAATTAAACACATCGGTTTAATAACACTAAAATCTTTAAAAACTCCTAAATTCTACAACCCCATCTGTTCTTTTAGGACATTTGAGATGTGCCATACATCAAAGAATGATTCCATTCCTGAGTTTAGATATATCAGGCTATTGTGACCGCTGCTGCAAACCAGATCAATTCATCACATCATCAGATTATTCAGCATTTTGGCATTTTTGAATTTATAGAATTTAGACTTCACGGTCTTAAAAGTGCTACAATCTAGAAATCGATTTTTTCCAGAAGCCTAACTTAAAGTGGATTCATTCGCTCAGTTCCAACTCCATCGTTTTATTCTTAGGTCCTACTCGAGTAGCTTTGCACGATCCATACATCAAAACAAACCCCGTTTATCTTATATGAAGCCCGGGTGGTCCCTCAGTTCATCCTCAGTGTAGAACAAGCCTTTTAAACTTCTCTCCCTTTAAGGACACTTTTGGCTGCTCCTCACAAAAAGGTTTGAACAGCAGTACTTAGAGCAGTCTGAGGCCTGAGCTGTTGGCTCACAGGGATGACTTGGACATACACTGATCTCATTATTATGAACTGTGTTTGATATGAGTATCCACTATTTTAACAGTATAGTACGTGACAGTGAATAAGGAAAAGCAGACTAGGTCCTCTATAGGCATGATTTATACTGACATTTCAATCCGGAGGAGGTTCTATCCCTATGGTTTACTTTACCTGAACTGAAGTGGGAGAAATGCTCCTGTCCTTGAAAACTAGTACTCTGATCAAGAAGCAATTTGAGGGCAGTGGAGATCTACAATGTCATGGCAGCGCTTTAAATTGTAACCAGCTAACGATATCAGCCCAAAAGGTCAGTACCATTACAGACACCTTGTCCACCGCATGATATCATCTTTTTTGTTAGCATAAAATAAATATAGCCCACAATGGTGTTTGTCTCGGAATTCCGTGCAAATTATATGTAGGTTCCATGTAAGAATGAATGGCATGTGATGTCATGCATTGCAGCTTATCATGAGGATGAGGACGCAGCACTTCTGATGACAGACGAGCGGCTCCAGTTACCCAGGCGCTCAGATTTTCCGAGCATGTTTGCCCATCAAATATTACAATGTGTGATGGAGTGTAGACCAAAGAAAGCCCTTAGAGAGCCGCCTCTCAGAGTTAAGAGGGATAACGAGCCCTGAGCCCATGTGAAAAATAAACAGAGGTGCTACAGGGCCCCAACACCAGTTCAAGTTACCTTTCTCCACTGAAACAGTTATGCTCCACAGTCTGGGCCCTGGGCCCGATCGCCTTACCTGCTACTGCCACATTAAATAGAGTCATCCAAATATCCTGCCCCAAGATGGCCAATAATTACTTATTCATTGGCAGGTGGGGGGAGGAGGGGTGGGCTGGAGCAGTGCAGAAGGGCTTGCTGATGAATAGAGGCCCTTGTCAAAAGCTGGAGCAGGAAACAGCTGACACAAGAGTATCCTTTTACACGGCTGCCTCCCGAGATGCCAGGACAACAAGGTTTCGAGCCTGGCCCCACAGCCCAGAGCAGACACCCCCTAGAAAGGAATGTAGATAACTGGCAAAAAGGGCAAGACGGACACCAGCTCTGCTCAACAACAACAACAACATAGTCCTCTACATAGTACTCCTTTGAGCACGGAACAATTCCACTGGTGCTTCCTCGAAGGGCGCGACTAGCTACGAGAACGCCCTCACTTTATCTGCCAAACAACATGATGAAACTGTGCTCTTATTAACACCGCATTCATAGGTACACTGCATGCGACACATGTACTTTCAGTTTCTTTGGTATACTAAGCCTACTAGGCACACCTGCTCTGCCAGGTGTAAGTGTATGCAGCAGCTAAAGCTCTTGAATTGACAGAACAGAGGTCAGTGGTGTTACTGAACACCTCCGAATATTCACAGGTAGGCTTCTGTTGCTCTGCTCCCTGCCAACACCTGAGAGATGGAAATCTCACACTCCAGGGGGCCAGTCAGAGGGCACAGAGGGGCTGCGGGCAGTTGATCACTGAGGTATCACTGGCGCCTCTCACTGGACGCCAATTTGCTCCTCATTCCGCAGCTTTCAAGGGGCTTGGAATTCATTCCAGGGTGGCCTTCAATAGCAAATAACTTGGAAGACATGACACCCAACACCCCCACCTCGTGATATGACCACAGTGTGCAGGTAGGGGCCCTGGCAGATATCTGCCCTCCAAAGCACCTGTTTATCCCTCAGGCACAGTAACCAGCGGGTGAACTCCATTCAATATTTATCCCCATGGCTTTCACAGATCAGCAGCCCAGGCGAGGCAAACCCTCTTAATTAAAACTGGAGCTTGCTTCAAAGGGCCCCATTCAGGCCATCAGTCAGCGCTCACAGGACAAAAGAGCCCGGGTCATGTAGCTGCAGGGAAACTAGAGACGGACGCACTTTTTCGTCTTCACTTTCCCTCCTCCTCTTTTTCCACCTCCCACCATCCGCGGCTCTCAATCCGAGCCACACACCTGTGGCAGGTTAAGATGAAGTTGTGAGAGTTTAACCACCTCTTTAAGCCGTGCTACAGCATTCGAAAGCCAAGTATGTCTGAATCATTATGAGCAACTGGTTGGTGTTTGGTGCCCAGACACCTCCAAACATGGATTATTCACCACTAACAATATCATGAGACCTTTGAGAACGCACCATTACTTGTTCTGGTTGCTTCTGGCTGTAGAAACAGATTCACACAAGACACCGAGTAACACTTTTAACTTACAGGAGACGCCAAAACTGTTGACTCATCATAAATGCGTTGGGAAATTAACATTTAAGTGAGTGTTACTTATGTTACTCTCACAATGTTATAGTTGATCTTTTTGTTTTTTTAAACATTCCATCTCAAATCAGCAAATTCTTAGAACATTTTCTGCTTAATCATCTCTGATTTACATAAAAAAAACTTTATGGTACAACGTTTGAAGATATATAATGATTGCTGATTGAATTTTTTTGGTTTTTTTTTTTTGGAAAAATGATTCATCAACCAACTTTCATGGTTTTGTCACACACTGAAATCTGAGGCCATGTTTGAACATGAATATGTCAAAAAAAAACTATTAAAGATAAAACCCTGAAATTTTCACTTCTCTTTCTTACCATCAAATTGAATCAGGACCTGTAATTTGGGACAGATACATCAAAAAATATCTGAGTACTGGCGAGTTAAAATATGGAAAAAAAAAATGTCCAGAAAAAATCCCATACTTGAGAATACTATAACAAACTTCACTTTGCGTTTAGTGACCATTCTGAATGGCATTTAGATGAATTTCACAATTCTGCAAAATGAAGCATGTAGAATACTTTCCAACATGAAAATCCTAGAAATGCTTTTTTCATTCAACTTTCATGCTGGATTGAGCAAATCTGACAAGTTGCACCACAGTAACAAACATAACAGCAGATCGTCCTATCAAAAAGAACTAAATTCTGGGCGGTACTCGAATTATACCTCAGAAAATAATTGTGTTAAATATGTGCATATTTTTCATTTTCAAAACCTGGGTCACTCCATCTCAAATCATCACATTTTTGAATATTTTCTGCGATCTGCTTTTATCTTTAATAGTTTTTGAGATATTCACGCTCAAACATTGCCTCAGATTTCAGTGTTGGTTTGAGATGGAATAATCCTAACATGACTTCACATTTGGAATCCAGTAAAGCAGGTCAACTACCATCAGTCCCACCCCAAATTACACCCCAAAAAATACAATATAGAAATGATGAAATCACTAGTTATAAACCTTCAGGTGTCTGGGAACAGGTTATCTCCCTCAATGAACAGCACTTCCAACAGAAAGCTGAAACAACACAGCGTCCCCACAAACCTGCAGACTTCTCCACACTCAGCTTTCTCCACTCGAGCAGCAAGAAAGACCAACAACAAGGAAGTAAACTAACAGCTGCTACCTATACTCCTACTGTTTCCCTTAACAAACTGATCACATAATACAACATCACTGTTTCCTAGAAGTTCATTATAACAACAACCAGGTGGATTTTATAAGTAATATGTTGAAAAAAGTTAAATAAGGGATCCAAGTAGTCTTGTATGGGTATGGATTCCTTACTCAGTTTACTTCTCTGATGACTGCATTACTGCACAACTGTTCAGACGAGCTCTGTATGTGGCATATTTGTGATACTACCTATGCTTTCCATTCTATAGTATCAGCATATTTTCCTTCATTAACTAATTTTATATCAGAGCCGTTTTGTAGGCCGTGAAACACAGGCACAGAGTCAGCTCTCTATAGAAATATGTTTTCCAGTTATGCTTCAAATAACATCAGCCTCTGTCTGTTTGTGCTCTCATGCAGTTATAAACATTATATCTCTACTTGACTGCTGATTAATTCTCAGTTTCATCTTTTCAAAAATGGGCCAATGGTCAAAAAAAAAAAAGTCAAAAAATGTTTTCTTGCCCCCCCCCACATATCCAGACCTGTAATTCCATACTTTTCCACACTGATCCCACAGGACAGCACAAAAAGTTGAGGATGCTCATCTATCTTTCCCATGACTGACAAGTGGTGCTTGAATCCTTTAAAGTGTGACTTAATTTTGTAGGACATGAGCAATACAGTATATCATTAAGTCTGTTTTATCTCGACTAAATACAAGCTCTTAGTAAATAATCATTTGGGGGGAAAAAACGCTCTGCTTCATGCTAAAATGAATTAAAACAGCAATTAAAAGTAGTACAGTACACTGACCCTGACATTATACACCTGAATAAATAAATCTTAATTAAGTGTAATGTTAAACTCTCATTTACATGCATACATACAGGCTGCAACCACGGCCTGTATCAATCTGGTGGAGTATACTGCCACCCAGTGGTGATACTGATGGAGGAGAGTCTGAAAACCCTGAACCTGAAAAGGTTTGACAACCATCTCTAGGAGATTTTTATGACTGCAAGTAAAAGAAAGTACATTTTAAAAATGCTGGTTTCAAAGGCTTCTGTTTGTAGGTAATATCAATGAGTGAAACAGTGGCTACACCCTCTGACTACAGAAAGACAAAGACGAACAATACTCAACAAAATGGGACTACACAGGAAAATGCACTTCTTTAAGTCAACTACTGGCAATCCTCCTAATATAAAGAATAAAACAGGTGGGTAGTTGATCAGGTGAATGAATTAGAATGAACTCATTCTGAAAAACGGCCAAACAGTGTCACACTAATCAGATCTAC
Organism: Cichlasoma orientale; assembly: GCA_034780415.1. Classification (NCBI taxonomy): domain Eukaryota; kingdom Metazoa; phylum Chordata; class Actinopteri; order Cichliformes; family Cichlidae; genus Cichlasoma; species Cichlasoma orientale. Next base: position 7,120 of record JAVDPK010016770.1, read on the forward strand.
AAGATGAGGGTGATCAATAAAAGGCTGGATCACATAAGTCATTCTAAAGGTCGGTGGCTGATATTCAAAGTTTAAATTAATGGACAACATTGCCTCTGTGTGCGTTAGCAACTTTGTGTCCTCGTCTGGAGTGTACTCACGTAGTCTGACGAGGACAGACCGGCCGCCTGGTGATTTGTCTCTGCACTCTGAGGTCCCGATGGCTGATTTTCCGGCTCCGGCTCATCGTCTATGAACACAACTCCCCGCTCCAGACGCTGCCGTTTACTGCTCTGGTAAGCAAACGCAGAAAAGTGATTTCACTGGGCTGCACATTTATCAGCATTTCTGCCATAAAACCAGTGCTATTTACCAACAATTATCTTTAGGAGATAGCCTGCTTATCATCATCACACATTATATTTTAGACATGTAGTCCTTCAGTGAGGGTAAGCACAAAAATAGAAATATTTTGATTCCAATTCTTCTTGTGTGTTTACATCTTCGTATCTATCCACACTAATATTATCTCATGTAGGTTTTACATACATCAGACTGGAGTTGATCTTAATGAGGCACTTCCAGTGTTACAAGCCCTGCTTAGTGGAAATGCTGCGGTGGAAGATGTGACCAGCAGTAAAACTGTGAAGTTTAAGCGTATCCTATTTGTGCTAGATATTGAGGCAGACAAAGAGTTGTGATCATCAACATAATTAGTCTAGTTTTACCAGAGTGTATAAAATTTGTTTGTGAAGTTTCTACTCTGTCATTTGGCCAGAACAGAAGCTTCAATCAAGTGAGAAGTCATCTCATTTTCTCAGAGATTTCTGTGTTATCTGGTTTCTTTCTGGAGCCAATGAGTCCTTTACTTTAGTACTTTAAAAGCAAGCAGTAAAGTTGTAAGCACGGTATTGGTTTTCCATCCATTGTCTTCCGCTTATCTGGGGCCGGGTCGCGGGGGGCAGCAGCCTAAGCAGAGAATCCCAGACTTCCTTCTCTCCAGCCACCTCCACCAGCTCATCAGGAGGGACCCCAAGACGTTCCCAGGCCAGCCAAGAGATATAATCTCTCCAGCATGTCCTGAGTCTACCCCGGGCCCTCCTCCCAGTGGGACATGCCCGGAACACCTCACCCAAGAGGCGGCCAGGAGGCATCCTAATCAGATGCCCGAGCCACCTCAACTGGCTCCTTTCGATGTGGAGGAGCAGCGGCTCTACTCTGAGCCCCTCCTGGATGGCCGCACTCCTCACCTTATCCCTAAGGGAGAGGCCAGCCACCCTTCGAAGGAAACTCATTTCTGCCGCTTGTATTTGCGATCTTATTCTTTCGGTCACTACCCAAAGTCCGTGACCATAGGTGAGGGTAGGAACGTAGATCCGTGAATCGCCACCTTATCGTGGTGAAGGGGTTTGTGTGTCCCAGTGATCCCAGGAGCTATGTTGTCCGGGGGCTTGTCCCCCTGATAGGGTCTCCCATGGCAAATTGATCCTGGGTGAGGGTCCAGACAAAGAGTGGTTCAGAAGACCCCCACGGATATGAGAGCAAGGGAACAGTTTACCCTGCCCGGGACAGGGTTCCCGAGGCCCCACCCTGGAGCCAGGCCTGGGGAGGGAGCTCGAAGGAGAGCGTCTGGTGGCAGGTCATTAGCCCGTGGTGCCCAGGTGAACCTGGACTGTAGTATGATGCCTGCTCATAGTATAATCCAACACTTCTGATAAAGCTGAGTCACTAGAATACATTTTAATACAGAAAAGAAACTGGGACACTGTAAGTTAAAGCAATAAATCAATACATACGACTAGAAATACAGCATATGAAACCAGCACGGATATTGGTAATCAGTTCTGCTTTCTCAGAGGAACACAACTGCATATGATCACTGCTTAAATATAATACAGAGTCAATTTGGTGTAAATGTACAACAAGCATCAACACCTACCGTGTGCTCTGCAGTGCGAATGCGTTTCCTGTCTGGCTGGAAGTCGTCATCTTTCTCGCAGTCAGAGCCGAGAGACGCCTGGAACTTCTCAGCCAGTCGAGAAGCTACAGACTGTTTTCTGGGTTGACGCTCTTCTGGTAACAGCACTGAAACACAGCAACATATGCAGATGCATGTTTTACATACGTTAGTAAGATTTAATTGGAATGCTTCAATCTGGATGTATCAAATGTGATTGTAATGAGTCATTCAAGATTTGTGCTATTGTTGGGAGGCATATACTGCTCATCTTCTCTTTGGTATTGGCTTTAAGCGCTCAATAATTTCACTTAATTTGACTTATGTGAAAGTGCCTAAATAAATTAAATAGATGTAATTAGGGACGGTACACAGCAGTCTCACAGTTAAAAATGTATGAACCTGCCAAATAAGTCTGTGTAGTCTCCATCATACTCCGAGCACTGAACAGAGGTCCAGTGCTCGGAGTATGAACACAGTGGTATCAGCATCGTGCTGCGGGTTGTTTTCCTGCGACAGACATTTAAAGACTAGTAACAATAACTGTTGAATAACCAATCATGACGCCTCGCTGGTAATCAACTACTTCCAGCGTTAGCTGGTCATCTCCTTGATGTCTCTGGGTATTCTGGTTATCCCCCACTGAATTTTAGTGCTACATCTTAGCACAGTCTAGAGTGCAAACAACAATCAAGCCCGACTTCCAACTCGGAAAGCTGGAGCAGCCCCACCTGCCTCGACTTAACGATCCAAGATGGTGACAGTGCACAGAGCCACTAGTAAAACGTTAAGACCTGAAATCTGCACGTCGACTGTTTTGTATTTGTGACTCACTAAACACAGAATTGAGCAGGCTGTGTGTGAACATGCTGCAGCGAATAGACTTTACTGCTGGAACACGCTCAACGTGCCGTCACTCCCAGCTCCAACATTCCAAGAAAAAGGAACACAGTCTTAACCTACTAAGCTAATGGATCGTTATACAAAGATCACAAAATGATGCACCCCCTACTTTAATTTCAATTTTCAACTTGCAATTACATTCATTTTTATAATTGTTAAATTAGTCTCTCCAGACTATAAAATATAGAAATTGGCACACATTTGCAGCTGACATCGTGTTAAGAGCAACACAGGTTCGGACAAAGTAAACACTGCTGTATGTTTCAAGTGCTAAGACAACTAAAACAAACGGGTGTACTTACTGTGTTCTTGTGCTGAAGTAAGCGGCTTGGCTGTTTCTATGCAGGGTGACACAGTGAGGTCCACAACATCATTTTTGGCTGCTGCTGCTGATGATGAAGCAGTTGCTGATGATGAAGCAGCTGCTGATGATGAAGCAGCTGCTGATGACGATGCAGCTGCTGATGACGATGCACCTGCTGATGTCGCCTTGGTTGTGCTGGACTTGCTGTGACACTCACACCGGCACTGGGTCGGGGAATCTGACTTCTGGCTCTTGTCTGGATCTGTGCTTCCTCCTTCTTGCAGTTTTGCTATTATCACACAATGCAAAAGAGGTAATTATCAGTGACAACGACCCTGAAGATAGGATAGGTCGTTCGCCTGCTATATGATATATTTAACTGAAATTGCTGATCCAAACAATGATTTATAGAGGAAAATCATAAAGATTATCAGGGGTGCCCAAACTTTTGCATACCACTGTAGCTGCCCTCAGTCATTGCAGGCTTACCAAACTGAGCACGCTGCCAACCCAGAGCTGAACAAAGCAATGCCAAGCTCTTTCCACTTCCAGTTGGAGACTCTAGTAAACAGTGATGCTGTGCGTTCAGCCCTCGTACAATCTGCAAATAAGAGACATATGTATCAGTACGCTGTTAAACTCCACTACAGACTGGAACAACACAGCCTGATCAATCACTAAAAAGGTGTTTTGGATCCCTTTCTTAACCTCAAAGTACTCCTGGTGTGTGTGTGTGTGTGTGTGTGTGTGTGTGTGTGTGTGTGTGTGTGTGTGTGTGTGTGTGTGTGAGTGAGAGAGAGGTAAAGTGTTGTAAGGATGTGTCTACAAATTGGTGAATGTGGCATGTATTCTAAAACCACCTGGAATGGTCAAAAAACTAGAAAAGACATTAAAGGAGATACGCATAGTTTTCAAATAATCCAGTGAAGGCTGGGAGAGCCTCCATCACTCCACATCCTGCACGGATGGATGTGACTCACTGAATTCATCATAGCCAGCTGAGATGGGTAAGCCTTGCAGGGGAAGTCGATCTTCACCCCTCCAATGGTGTACTGCACTAGGGATGGATTCATGTTCCTCTGTCTCTACTCCACAGAAATCTATTCAAAAATATCGTATTAGAAACACTGTATACCGACACAAGTTCAGTGTAACACTAGTTACGTCTGTAAGATACAGTAACAAGCAACTAACGCACTTTAAAGCATTTACAATGAACTAAGCATTATTCACGTTTCTTGTTTCTCTCGGTCTGAAGTTGTCACACACCTAATTAAAGCTAGATGATGCGTTAGCTGTTACTTTTTGCTTGAATATCGAGCAAGAGCTAATGCTGTTATTGTACTGTAGCGATATCCCGACAACCACACACACAAATTTGCATATATGTAAAAACAAAAACAAAATAAATACACGCTGTTGACATTTACTTACTGTGATTCTTCCCGCTCTCAAAAGTCACTTAAGGGCTCCTCACAGGATGCCAGCTATATTGCACATTAAAACTTCACACAGCCGCTTTCAAAATAAAACTGGTAGTGTGAAACATCGCGCAAAAAGTTGGACTTTTAAAAGCTCATTTGCTCCACATTCTTCTGACATTTTCATCCATCAAATTCTCAAAGGCTAAGCACCATTAAAATACATGTACGATAGTGTATGCAATGGTATATACTTATCACACTATTTTACGCTTTTATTGTGAATGCTCAACAGGGAACCGTGATTGCAACGTGACGCTTCCCAAGAATACCCCGGAAGTGACGTTGGTAAACAGCCCAGTCGTTCCCAATTCCAGGAAGCAGGTTTTGCCATAGATATATAATTATTGATTATATTATATAATTATATATTAATTATAATTTATTATTTATTATATATTATTAATGAAATTTATATATATATAATTAGTGCTTCCAGGGGTAAATATACAATCAACTACAAGTAGAAGCAGTTTTACGAGTGGGATCAGGCCAGTGGAGTGAGGCAGGTGCACACCTCACTTCATGTGAGTGGCATAATCCTAGGCATGAATATTGGTAGTTTTCAGGTTTCAGTGTTTTGAAATTGTATATTTATAGATTGCCTAATTTAAGATCTGTGCACTTTTGGAAGCAGAGGCAGCTGGTAGTCAATAGAGGGGTAGATCGATGTACCAGGTATTTTAGTGTGTAGCAGTAATACTGTTTAGAATTGCTTTTAAGTTTCTTTTTTAATAAAACCTTTAGTCGTGTAAATTTGTCTCCCCGCAGCGCACCTGTGGACCACTAGCTGCTCTTACTGTGGAGAATTGTTTTTGGAGTTTTATTCTGTTTGCGTTTTTGTTTCCCCATTCCAATCAAAACTTAGCTTTTCCTTTGTTCCATCTCCATTCCGCCAGTTCAGTGCCGGTTTATGCATCAGTATGTGCACTTTTCATTGGTTGCAGTGATGCTAATTAGATTTAAAGATCATTGAAGGGGTTTATTCACCTTGTGTGCTTTGATTGGTTGCAGTGAAATTGTCCCCGGACCTACTCTGTGGATTGCGTGGTGACCAGGCATTTTTATTCTTACTCCTGAATTGAATGATGTGAAATAAAGATGTCTTTTTAAAACAAAAACTTATTTAACAGAAATCTTTTGCTTTTTTTGCAGCTGACCTGTCGTGGGTGTAACACAAAGTGATGATTTAATCAAACTATATCAGAGAGAAAGTGGGTTTTTAGGACAATCGAACCTAAAGTTAGAGGTCATAATGTTAGCTTATAATCAGCTGTTGTGGCTGCAGGTGTCTGGGCAGGAGTGATCCAAAATTGATGAGGAGAGTGGCCGGAGCCGTTTCAGATCCAGTCCTGCGCTTTTCCTGATACGTAATTATGATCCATTCGGGATCCGTCCCGCTGCGCAAATAGACTCCAATCCGGACCTGGTTTGGGGATCTGTTACAGAGTTCATGATACATCGGGGTGGATCCGCAAATAAGGTTTGCAGTGTTAAAAAATCCAATTTCAAAACAGTTTTTTGTGGGGACGCTTCATAGGATCAGTAAATACTGTGATAAAAAAAATGAATAAAATGAGTTGTACACTATTAATGAAGGCATGAGGACATGCACACAAAAACATGAGTGAGTTCTTCCTTTCGTCCTGTTGTATATACCGACAGAAACCTCTTTTGTTTTGTTTGTATTTATTTATCATATGAAGAGGACAAAATAACAATACAGTTCAATCACACTACTTTATAAAGTGTAGTGCTAAAAAGTAAGTTAAAAACAGCTAAAGAATAAAGTTAAAAGGTGAAGACTTCAAAAGCAAACTGTTAAAGTCAAAAAGTTAAAAACTAAAGTCAAAAAGGAAACTTAACAACTAAAACAAAAGGAAACTTAACAACTTAAAAAAAAAAAAAGGCAAAAGGGTGCCCGGGTAGCTCAGTGGAAGTGCAGGTAGCGCAGGTTTGAATCCCGACCTGTCGCTCTTTACTGCATGTCCTCCCTCCATCTCTCCTCCCACCTTCCTGCCACTATGTACTGTCAATGAAGCCACTGTGGCCAAAAAAAAATTAAAAAACATAAAAAGGAGACTTAACTAAATAAAAAAGAAAACTTCCATCTACTCCTCCGTGAATCGACACATTATCATGGTGGAGGGGTTTGTATATTCCAGTGATCCCAGGAGCTATGTTGTCCGGGGGCTTGTCCCCCTTCTAGGGTCTCCCCTGGCAAATTTGTCCTGGGTGAGGTTACAGACCCCTTATGGAAATATCAACAAGGGAGCTGTTTCCCCTGTGGAGCCACCTTATTGTGGTGAAAGGGTTTGGAAATAACAACAAGGAAACTGTTTACCCTGTCCGGGATAGGGTTACCGGGGCCCCAACCTGGAGCTAGGCCTGGGGAGGAGCTCGAGGGAGAGCGTCTGGTGGCAGGTCATTAGCCCGTGGTGCCCGGCCAGGCGCAGCCCGAAGAGATGACACGGACCCACTCCATCCACTGGATGGAGGGGCTGATCTCATACCCAGTGCAGGAGTCTGAGTGAGGAAGGAAGGGCTCCCGAGGTGATGTGGCAGGAAGGAAGCCTGAGAAGCCGGGAGGCCCTGATTTTCTGCGTGTGGCAAGTGGAACGTGCCACAGACAGGTACATTGGCACTCGCCCGCTTGGCCTGTTGAGCCTCCTGCACAGGTTTCAATGCATGTGCTGCAACACAAACAAAAATGCAGTGAGTCTTCTGAGACTTTTAAATACATCTCCAAGACAAGATGTTGATTCTTAAACCTGCAGTAAGCATCAGCTAATGGAAATATTGAATAAATTGACATATGAGAGTCACAGTGAGGTCAGGTCTTCAGGATGCGAGGAGGTTCTGTACGTCAGCTCTTTTGTTTTGGAGGACGCTTGTTTTGTCGTGGTAAAATTTACAGTGGTTTGAACATCTGTACTAACCCTGACCTTCACCTGAAGGTCTGGGTGAGCAGGTTTTTCTTGTTTGAATTTGAATATTCAGTAGTACTCAAACTGCTCAACAAGTCTCAGTAAGGCTTAAAAATCTTTCACAATTATATTTGTCATCTGTTGAAATGCACAGAATTTACAATCTTTGATCTGATCCAGTAACATTCCATTTTTGACTGGTTTTCATCACATTTCACATGAAAAAAATCACTGTGATTTCCAGAAATCTCCTCTTTGCTGTGCTGCAGTTGGAACTTTGGACTTTCCTCCTCTTTTTGCCCTGAAAATAAACACATTAGACTTGTGAGCCATGAGCTGGTTCAAACTGTGCAGTGACAGTGCTTCAATGCAGTGATGTGGACATGTATGAATTGTATGTTTTCATTTTGGACTTACATAGTTCTCTTTGCCGGACCACTCCGGATGTTGTTGGGCATGGAACATCCTTTCCTTCTCAGCCTGCTCATAATATTTGGCCTGCTGGGCCTGTGACAGCGACTTCCACTGTGGACACACTGTCAGCATCCACACTGCTATACTACACATAACTACAGGACAGCTGGTACACATGCACAAACATGAGCATAAAACATTAACAGGTGCATAAATCTATGCAGTTACACACTTACCCTCTCTCCCACAATAGCATTCACAGCTGCACTCCTGCTGATATTCAATTCAGCCTTGACCTTTGGCCTCTGCTCCTTCAAATAAAGCATGAAGGCATTGGGTGGCTTCTTGACACACTCCTGCTGCTCATGACGCTTCCTCTTTCTACAGGAATAAAACACAGAGTAAGAGCACATGTTACAACTGTGTACAACTGTGAGGAAGTACTTTAAAAACACGAGTAAAGCTGCATAGCTGAATCTAAGCGCCATTAAAGGAGTCTGATTACAATAATTCATGCAGGAATGTGCAGATAAATGACAGATACTGCAGATCATGATCCAGTCCCACTCAAAAAAAAAAAGGCTAAAAACAGCAGAGCAAACGTACTTTGGAGAGGGCGTGTTGAGTGGAGGAGCAGAACCGGAAAAGTCGCAGACCATCACACCGTTCCTACACAGGTACAGAGAGACAGATATGAGATAACAAAGACAATGAAGATACAGATGTTCAGCAGCTGTGTTCACTCATGTGTTTGCGTGTTTTACTTACAGTACTCCGACAGGACGTAGGTAATCATGTCACGTAATCAGGAATCCAGAGGACACTGTTACACTGGAAACACAAAGCACACAGCAGGTGATCAGACACGCTGCAATAGTGTCATCTATCCACCAGGTGGCAGGATTCATCTCTCTTAAACACTGAAACTGAACATGTGACGTCTGTGAGATGAAAACACATCTGGAGGATTGAAATATGCAGGTGAATAACCATAATGTCCCTGAATGTCTCTGCTGAGGCTCACAGAGGTCAGTAATACTGTATGTGGAAGACCACAGCGTGAGAACAGGAGCTTACTGGGTTTGAAGGAGCAGCAGGAGGAACAGTGGCTGCTGTGGGGACGCCGTTTACAGGCCACTGATACAGCAGGATCTGTTAAGGGAAGGAGAAGGTTCAAAATCCATAATACTGACGCTTAGTACAGCATTTCAAAGACCACATGATGAACACCACAGAAACATACAGCATGTGTAGAGAGACTGAACCCTTGGTAATCTAATCCTCACCAGATTCAGAGA
>JAVDPK010016771.1:0-16382 GCA_034780415.1 Cichlasoma orientale
GCACGCCACAAAATTCAGAAGCTATTTCCTCCGAAACTGCCGGTGACTTAAACCTTTGCCTCTTATAAAGTTCACTGTGTTACGGTGCTTATGACGCGTTCTGTCTTCAGGAATTTACTGCGGCGTTTCCTGCTGTAAGACGCAGTGATGCGCTGTCAGCTCACCTGCGCAGGTCTCCCTCTGCATCTCTCCCGTATCTGTCCCACAAATCTGGTCTTTTCTCTTATTTTGGGCATATGTATGTTCATTGCAGTTTAGTAAATTCTGAGAAATAAAACCCCAGTTTTTTTTTATTTATTCAAATAAATTTGTAAAGACTAATAACTAATTTCTTCTTTTTTTCCCCACTAAAACTTGACTAAAACCTTTTGAGTTTTTGTCGACTGAGAGACTGGACTAAAACTATCACATTTAGAAATGACTAAAACTGACTAAAACCAAGAAGCATTTTCGTCCAAAAGACTAAGACTAAAACGGTTGCCAAAAACAACACTGCTTTGCTGGCACAAGCTTCTGTTACAATTCACCAATTACTCTCTGTTTTGCAGGGGCCGTGTAATGTAACAGGATTTTTTCCATTATTTTTATTTTATAAGCATGACAACTAAGTTATTAGAAATCTCAGCATATAAACAAATAGAGAAGCAAGCTGGTAGTCTAACTTGTGTGTATCTCATAGAAAGGCATGGTGGATTGACAACAGCCTGCACCACTGGCCCTCTCATTCCCGTTTTAAACATCCCAGGAAGTTGCTGAACCTGCTCAGCAAACTCTGCCTCAACACAAATATACACACAGAGTCATGAATATTCAGGTCATTGTGCTTTTGGCCCATAGCCTAAAGCTTCAATATAATGGGATGCAAGATAGTATGGCGGCTAGAGAAAAATGTATTAAGAAGCACGAAATTGTACATTTACTGCGCAAACCACCAAGCATGCAAAGATAAGCAATGAGCCTTGAATACATGCATCTTATCTCCACTGCCTCCGTGTTACCGATAACATTTTATGGTGGTTTTATTTCAGCTTCTGAAAACATAATCAGAGGCAGCACTTTAACACGGAGACAATAAGAAATCTAACTGAGATTTAACACAGCAGGCTATCCTGCAATGATGCTTTTAGAGACAGATGCCCAGTATTTAGCCGGACATAATCCCCGGGTCCAATGTATTATATGAACCTATCTTGCCATGTAATTAGTTGCACTGTCCAGGCTTCCGAGATGAAGAAGCTGGACTTGATGGCAGCTGTTACAGGGGCAGCCAAAGGGGGTTGTGTGCTGCTTCAGACGCAGCTGCTGTCAGATCAACTCACGGGTTAGCATCACTTCTCCCATGAATGAAGCTCCTGTACCAGCCACCACACCCACTCCTGAACTACCCAGCCAGGCAAGTCTGACAACAACTTTAGCTATCTCGCTGTGGGTAAATAGGGGAACAGCTTCCGGGAGAGGAGAAATATATACAGCAGAAAACCCTTCGCGATGAAGAATAAAGCAGGTTGCTGTTTGCGGGTGATGCAAGGACGCGTTAGCTTGCTTTTAATCACTGAAAAAGTAAAGTACATCACTTCAAATACGCTGTTTTCAAGTCTAAAAATGAGGGGAAAACAATGTAAATAAAGAACATATTTGTTCTTTCTCTGCCAAGCTAACACTTGAGTGCAGTTCCGGCAGACAGCCCTCACATCATCTCATATCGGCTAACTGCTGTAGCCTCGCACTGGTGTAGACAGTTGCCAGTTCAGGGCTATAGAGAAAAGCTGACTGACGCTAGAGTACAAAGTAACTGAGTGAAAGCTGTTACCTTGTCGGTGACAATCACAGCTTCTTGAAGGATTGTGCCCAGGCCAAAAAATGACACAGCTAAACAGCCAGCTCTTCTTGTACCGGAGTCAACTACTGCCAGTCCCTGCCACCTCACTCCGCTCCTGTCGAACCATAATCTGGCGACCGATTACACGTCTATGCGAGCACCTGATTGGCTTAAACCAGGCCACGTGGTGACGTCAGTCACAACCACGGCGTTGTTAAAAAAAAAAAATCACGCAAACTCGGAATTTTTTTTTATTTAACTCGTATTTATGGAAGCAAACTTCAATTTTGAACTTAAATATCTCAGTAACAATTCAACATATTGGCATCAAACTTGGAGGATAGTAAGGTACTGATGAGTACAACAGCAGAACACAGAAAACATAACCCTACCTCCTCTTATACTGGACTTATTGCCCTTTGTTTAGATTTTTAACTTAATCATATAGATAAATATACATTTCTGGCAAGCCTTTGAGCTGGTGGTACTAAAGAAATTCAGGCATTCAGGGTCATTGTACAGCAAGTTGTCACAGGGTGCGTATACACCAAATAACCAGTTATAGAATGAATTAAATAAAACACTTTAGTGGATAAATATTTCTTTGTAAATTTTAGGTAACATGCTTTTCATTTTTGTTATGGATCAAAAAGTAAACAAAGGGAAATAACTCCAGTATAAGAAAAGGTAGTGATTATGGTTCTTGTGCAGTGGTAACTCTTTAATACGCATCTATCCTCCGAGTTTGAAGTCAATATGTTGCACGGTTGCTGAGATATTAAAAGCGTGACCGATAAACAGATGATGTAAAAGTGATCCCTAAGTATCTCCATGCCAGTCAGCAGGTGGCACACACACACAAACAAAACAAGCGAGAAAAAAAAAAACATCACTTAAACTGAAACTTAACCAAGGAAGAAGAGAACATTTCTTAACACACCTTTTTAAGCAGCTTCACAACAGTAGTCAGTGAAACCAAACTCAGAAGATATGAATCTGTGATCAAAAAGATTACACATACTTGCAAGTGCTGCATGCACTTAGCTATTCTGCTAAGCTTTCTTTAAAAATACTCATCAGGAACAACAGACCCAGGTTATTGATGCATAAAATAAAAGTAGAATTATGTGTTTCACTTCCCATTCCTGGAACCTGAAAAAAGGGCAAAGCATTGAAATATTGCAAGACACAACTTGGACACTGCAGTAAAAGACAAGCCTTTATTTTATCAGTTAAAAAAAAAAAAAGTAATGTACACATCAGTGACAGGACAGTTTACAATTGAAGCTTCTGACCTGCTATCAGTGCCCCTTTAAACAGGTGGAACAAGCAGGGGAAGGACTGTACTGATGAAATGTGCATAAAGGTGTGACTGATGACATGAGACCAAGATAAAAAAGATGTTCCTACAGAATGAAAACAAAAATGCGCTATACAAGTGTAACTGCTGCCTTTTCTCAAATAGGATGTAGATTTCTTTACAGCGTTTAATGTAAGTTTCACTGTAAGACGCTTTACTGATTCTGGTAAGGCACCACTTGAATTTGAATGGGGCAGTACGACACGTGGGCGGTGTTTGTGAATTGCTTTGAAAAGAAAAGAAAAAATATGTGGAGGTTTATCCCTATTTGGGTCCATTTCAAAAAAAAAAAATCAATCTGAGTGAAAAGGATGGGCTGGAAAACATTTACAAACAAAGGAAGACAAAGACCGCTGGCATTCTGCTGCATACGCTTTAGGATGTACAGTACAATAAATATAAATAGACTCAGGGAAGACTGAAGGACAATGTGTGGACACATAATGCTTTACATTCGACTCAAATATACAATGAAGAATGGAGAAGAAATTAAAAACCCTGTAAGTCAATTGTATATTTGGCAAGAGAGCCAGAAAAATCTGGACACACACTCATAAGAGAACTGCGTTGTCCTTAACAGGCTGTCCTGAGGTCAGATTTGTCACAGAACTTCCACAGAACATCGATATTTCCCCTAGAGATGTATACGTGGTTATAGCTTCTAAACATAATCAGATATGATGGCCAATATGTCCTCATGGTTGATCCCCTTCATGAAGACTGAGGGAGTTTAATAAGATGACATTTCATGGAACACAAATATCAATTTTGGCAATAGAGACGAGCTCTGCTCAGCTGATACAACCTGCTTTTAAAAGCCTTCTGAAATACTTATTCATCTTCAATGTTGATTCATAACTTAAATCGCTGAATAATCCTTCCCAATGTTTGAGTGTCAATGAAGGGGAGTTAATTTAGGAATGTATGCAGTAGTCAAAATATTTTTTTTAAATGAGATTTTTAGCAAGACACTCAGAAGTACGAGTATCATGAGGTGACTGTGGGCCCGACTTGACTTTGTCCACTGTGTGCTCCGCTGCTTTAGCCGAACTGGAAAAAGAAATTTCCAGGTCCAGAGTCTGTAATCCCAAAACAAATATTCAGTTAGTGCTCAATAGACACACACACACACACACACACACATTTTATATATATAAATAAATAAACTCGGGGGGGGGAGACAATATACCTGGGCTGGAATCGAAAGTAAATCCTCCACCATGATGGCCACCAAAGAAAGCCCTGAAGATGTTGTTTGCATCAAAATCTGTAGAGTAAGCAAATACAGCAAAGGTTAGCTGGTACGATGGGAAAAAGGAACGTAAACACAGTATGGAGATAAAACATACTGATATACTGTAAACACATTTTATCATTTCTAGACATCATCATCGCAGAGAGAAACAGGAAGTACAACACCACCAATACAATGCAGGGTTTCTCTTTAAATATATGTCCAAATTATAACTGGTAACTGAGTTCAGTGACTTTATACCGCCAAACCACTACTAGAGACTGATACTCGGACAATTAAAAAACCGACATATCAGCGAACATTTTTTTCTTTCAGACACACAAAATAAACAGATTTCCCAAATATTTATTTACTTGTTTATGTTCTGCTCAACTCTTCTTCGATCAGCTGGTTGTTGCGTTTATGGCATTTCAAACAGGTGTGCCAGCAGGGAAGTTGCAAAGCGCCCTCTGGTGGACAAACTATGCCACATCAACACTTAAAACATGGTCAAAGCGCTTCTCCCCTCTCTTCTTCTTTTTTTTTTAAAATTTGCATTTTCAAGCTGTTATACATGCCGATACCAATAGATCAGCAATTATAATATCAGCCCTCCGATAAACTGGACTCTAACAACTATATGCCACAGTAAGAATTGGAGTTCTACTTTGTTCTCTAGCTAGCTTGCTCTTTGTGATATTCTGTGAGAAATAAATAGAATATCCTCTAAAACTTCAACTTTATGGACAAAATTCTAAAAACAAAAGTTATTTGGTATGTTTTAGTGGTCTGTATGTTACATTGCTGCCACCTATATTAGTTGTATTTTAAAAGTCCATATAATAATAACCTCTGAAACAATTTTGGTATACCTCGTTTTGCAAACTGGCCCCTAACCATAGACTGCAGTGAAGACATTCTCTTTACATATCTCCACATGCACTGCAAAAATATTGAATTTCTGAAGGCAGACAGGTGATTTTCAAAAGGTTTGGTTTACCTCTAAACCCTAAATTTTTGTTTTTACTTATTCTGTCTTGACATGTCTAAATAACTTCTGTTTTTTTTTTTAAAGCTTTAATTTAAAATAGAACCAACAACAGTCTAACAAAAATAATTTATCTGGCCCAGAATTTCCATTAGCCTTTTTTCAAATGCACACACAACCAAGCTGGTTCAGTTGTTCTGACAATCAGGATCTTCTGGGTTTCTATGGGTCTTTTTTTTTTTTTTTTTTTTGCAGAAGCAGAACATATAATTAATCATATTAACAAAGGCTTTGTTTTCTTAATTGCCCAAGTACAAAAAAATGCCCTAGAACAAATGACATCAAGCCATTGCTAAACTTGTTATTTTCACGTCTGTATTTCCCACTATGACAGGTCAAAACATCTTCTGGGCTACTCTTTTTTTCCAGACGCCCCTATAGTGAACTGTATCTCTCTGTGAGACAAGTGAAAAGCTCATAAGCGCACAGGGGGAATATAAATCCATCTAAAGAAAAAAGAATTACCTGAGCCATCAAAACAGCCGTCGTCCTCCAGGTCGTGGCCACTGTCATAGCGAATCTTCTTCTTCGGGTCGGAGAGGACAGTGAAGGCCTCACCAACTTCTTTGAATTTCTTTTCCTCCTCCTTTTGCACTTCTGGTGTTGCTGAACTGTGACGGTCTGCAAAACAATTACAATATAAGCTGCCAACAAGAAATCCTTAATATAAATGATAATCAAATATAAAAACAGAGTTACGTCAGTGACGTAGTAGCTCATGAGTCATCACAATTCATTGGTTATAGTAATGCGTGAAGTACAGGAAAAAAGTGAAATGTTATCTGGTCACTGGTTGGCTGTATTACACAAACTAATGAGAATTAAATTCCACTGAGAATGACAAGTGTGGCCATGACTCATTAAGTGATCACTGTGTGCATCTTTCACTTAAATCTGACCAATACTCTAGGCGGAGTAGTGATTCTTGTGAACTGTACTAGTATGAAATGTGTGTGTGAAGCCTTCGTTACCTGGGTGATGCATGAGGGCTCGTTTGCGGTAGGCTTTTTTGATCTCATCCTCAGTTGCGTTTTTGCCGACCCCCAGCACCTTGTAGTAATCTTTCCTTTTGCTTTTCTTCAGCTCCATCTGTGCCGTCTTCAGCATACGCTTGTGATCTGAAGGGAAAGGGAACCGCAAACCATGTGAGCACGTGAAAAACTGAACATCTAAACATGTCAGTTAGCGCTCAATCAAACAAGGAGAGCAGCTCACCTGGCGTTTTTTCTGTCTGGTAAACTTTTTCATAGTCCCGTACAGCCTCTTCATACTGCTCCATGTCCATGTAACTACGGGTTGCACAAAGTCAGCCAAAAACATCACAATGCCGAACAACAAAACACACAAAGCACGGAGAACTGATCATAACATACCACTGAGCTCTTCTTAAGTACGCCTTGATGTAAGTGTCATCTAGTTTGATCGCACTGGTACAGTCTTCAATGGCTTGATCAAGTTTCTTCAGCTGTTGATAAGCAGATAATGAGCTGACAGGTTACAAAGAACTAGAAGAGCCAGAACACTAATATTAAACAAATTATCAAACAGTATTAGAAATGCTTCCATATACAGCCTATAATCAAAGTGAACTGTGGTATTGTTCAATAACTTCAATTGATTAGTTGCCTTTTACCTTTGCTCCTGCTGTGGCTCTGTTGCAGTACAGTTTAGCATTGGTCTTGATGTTGTTGGGGTCTATCATGAGTGCCTCGGTGTAAAGCTGGTAAGCAGCGTCACAGTTGCTGTTCTTAAATGCCTGGTTTCCCTCCTCTTTCTTAGCTTTTAAAGCTTTGGCATTCTGGTGAGAAAAAAGAAACACTGGTCAGGAAAGACTGCGGGAAGGCATCAATATTTTTCAGTCCTTTTATCTTAGCAATCCTATAAAGGTAGTATGTTGAGATTTAATCTGTGTAAATAGAAAATCAATTATACGTTCAAATTTTTTTCCCCAAAACCAAACTGTGCAAACCTGAAGTCTAAAAACATCTCAAATCCATTTTCATCCTTTTTTGCAAAGCTGATTTTTGCATTATCACTGTGTACTGTTGGTCTTCTGACTCTGAAAGCACACTGCCAAGCTTTCTTATGTTTTATCAAAGCACTGTAAAAGGCTTTACAGCAGTGTGTACTATGTCAACCACATGTGTGCACATAGACAGGTACAAACTAAAATGGCGCTGTTAGGGATGAAAAAGTTCACAAGGTGTTGCACCTTAAAGCAAAGCTCCCTGAATTTAAGCAATCTTCTTTTAGCTGCTCCCTTTAGGGGTCACCAAATTAAACCCCATACAGATTATTCGCTCTCAGTTTCAAAAAGGTGCATCTGTGAGAAAATACACACACAAAAAATAAATAATCAACCTCACCCTGCAGGCTAGCCGGGCCTTTTCATGGTCAGGTGCCATTCGCAGAGCCTGGACAAAGAACTGCACTGCTTTATCGATGCAGTCCTCATAGTAAAGACACAGGCCTCGAACGTACAGCGCGTCTGCATTTGTGGAATCCATTCGCAGGATGTCACTGTAAAGAAAAGTCCTGTTTTAAAGAGTCTATTAATTCTACCTTCAGTAAAATCTTATGTTACTCGAATGACACAAAAAAGTTGCATAAAATAATCACTGTAAATGACCGGCCCCTACCTTGCTACAGACTGGGCTTCTGGATAGCGTCCGAGCAGAGCGAGACATTCTGCCTTAAGGATTTTGAAGCGGTGGCAGGTAGAAGCCAAAGCTAAGGCCCGGTCCATACAGTACACCACCTGAATCAGAACCACAGCCAAATACTACACAGTTAAACCCCATACCACATTCAGACACTGAGTAACAGAAACATCTGGAGCTTTGTAAAAGCTAAAGATCCACGCATCCACAGTGCCAAGCACTCCACCACTGTGATGCTGCTGTTTTTGTAGTAAGGCTGCCAGATTATGGCAAAAATAATAAACGCAATTTTTTGGGGGTCAACATTATAATTAATTACCTGAACAGATATAAGTTATTTGAGGGATTTTCTTTAAATTTATAATTTAAATGAAAATTAAATACTTTTTTTTTTTTTTTTTTAATGTGAAAGTGATGGAGGACGCAGATTCATCCAGTCGGAGTTAGGCTCTGACTCTGAGATTTGGCACTACAGCCCATCTTGCAAGGGCAATCGCCGGTCCCTGAAGGCCTGCCACCATTGTGGGATTTCTGGAGCGAAGATGGGAAGGACGAGAGGGGCCAGGCGGCAGCAGACTAGCGTGCCCCCGGGCCTGCAGGGTAGCTAGCCAGAGCCACCAGCCAATTGTCGTGTTCCGCCGATAGCAGTCCGTGTGTGACACTGAGTAATCTAGAGACAAAGGCAACCATTAATACTTCCACAGATTCACCTCAGAAACTGTGAGAAGGCTCTCCTTTAGCCGTCTTGCACTAAGCAGCGAGTGAGTTTGAGCTTTTCGGGAGAGCCAAAAGCTTACGGCTAAAAAGGAAAGAATTTATATACACACAAAAACAAACACATGCTTTCTGGCAAAAAATAAAAACAAAGTAATAATTTTATGCCCATTACCTTGTTTTCATAATCATTTAGAACCAAAATTGTAATTCAGGTTAAAATGTGATTAATTGTGCAGCCCAAATTGTAAACACAGAAGTCACAGAATTTGAACTAATCAAACAGATGTCTGACACAATGCTTTTCCAGCATATTTACATTTGGGTAACAATTACAGTCATACAGTGGAAAACAAAACCCAATTTAAATATTTCAAGATCACAGAAAAAAAAAAAAGACTCACGAAAAAGAGTGTGTGAATTACCTTTCTGAAATCTCGCTTTTCAAAGCCAAAATCTGCCATCCGCTCGTACTCTAGCAGTGTTGCCGCATTCTTTTTCTAAAATTAAAAACAACATTTACTAATAGATGGATTCATAAATATTTAGCTCAGCATGTGGCCCTATTCAATGCTTGTTTTTACACCGTAGTTAAATATAACAATGAAAGCTTCCCACCTCCTGCTGTGCCTCTCTATTGCTGGGCTCCAGCTCCAGAACCTTCTGAAAGCAGCGACTGGCCGCCATGGCATTTCCTAGAGACAGGTGGCACTTGCCCTCACGTAGATGCCCCTGTGAGATGGAATAAACACTTCTCAGAACAACATAACTGTGCATAGTACTCTCTGTGATGCACAAAGCAGTAAATATAAATGATATTGTGTATGTTACAATCAGTTCAAACTGACCTTCATGAAACAGTCATCCAGACGCACAGCCTGTTGGGAATCTTCTAGAGCTTCTCGAAAGCGAGACAGCATCATGAGGGTGGCCGCCCTGTTGCCATAATAACTGGCATTTTTGGGGCATGCATCTTTAAATAGAAAAAAAATAGTGTCATAAATAAAATGATACAACCGCATATCAGAGATCAACATCTGGGCTTGCAAACAGAAGCTGATGCCACTGACAACTGTAGTGTGTTTCAGATGATGCGCACAGAGGGAAAAATTTTTGGAAAATAAAAATAAGAGGGTAAACTTTGACTTCCTTATTATTATTATTTTTGTTCTGACTTAAATAAGAATTACATCCTGCTGCGCAGCTGAATCAGCCACTGCCAAACTAAAATCATGCGTCAACAATCAGTGTATGTGCGACTGTTCACGGGCAGGATTTCTCAACTGCAAAGTATGAAGAAATATTGGGTGGGTGTCTCTGGGTGTTTACAATCAATAATGTGAATACTTAATTCCAGCAATATGGAGTAAACTCACCAATGGCCTTGGTGTAATAGTTGAAAGCCTGAGAGTAATCCTTCTTGCTGTAGTATCCATTTCCTTGTTCTTTGAAGCTTTCGGCCAGACTGGAAAGCAGAGAAAAGGACATCAAAATTAATTAAAATACTCAATAAACCAGTTAAATTCCTCCAGAAGGTGGAGTACAGGAAGTGAATGTTGCTCGTAAAACAACAACTACTGGCTCACTGAAGCACCACAGACCTTTTTATTGTTGTAGGTTCCACTGACGGCTGAAATACCTGATTGTAATTGAAAGAACGAACCTGACTGTAAAACAATGGTTGTGCTTCTAGGACCAATTTGGATTTTTTAGGGCATTTCCACCCAATGTGGCCTGAGTGTCTACAAGGATTCGACTGTGCTGTGTTTCACCCGGAACTAGGACAGAAGACCTGGGTACATACAGTCCTGACTACTGATAGCTCAAGCGCTAAACATAGCAGTGAAATTCACCTGCTACAGTCTTTTCATAAGTGCCAAGTGTTAAAGGAGAACTCAATGCTGATTCCCACGTACAGTTTTCTGTTGCAGTTTTGATGTAGTCCGAATACTGCCAGGTATAACAAGAGTACCTTTAATATACAGTAATTGTAGGTGCTGTTGCAGCATTCATTTGCCACCTCTAAGACCACAATTGACACATGCATCAACCAGCCTGCTATAATAATTATATTATTTTTCAGTTTACTCAGTTTTCTTTAAGTGACAGTCTCCAGTTTCGTTCCCCCAAGTTATTGTACAAGCACAAATGGGATGTATTATTTGGCTTAGATCTATCATCAATTATCTGTATTCTATTCTGTAGTAAGAAAAAAAAATACCTTTATTCTTTAAAAAGAGCAACATGAAACTTTGGAATTTCTAACTGGAATACAATAAATTCTTCAGCAGTATTTGATGTGATAACGCGAGGATGCCGCCAAACCAGAGATAGATTAAAGTTCTATCTGTATTGTTTACATCTTTACTGTGTTCAACAGCCCAACATAGAAATGGATACCATTAAGACTATATTGATACTTACAGGTCTTACTTTTTAATGGGCTTCCTTATTGATTCCTGAACAATTTTCTATGTATAAAAGAAAAATATTCCACCCTGCCTGCACTCTCTTCTTCGCTTTTGTACATGTTACTTAATTTAACTCTTAATTCTGAAATTCCCAATGATCAATTTTAGATTTCTGCAAAAGACACTACACGCAAAAAGTTTGTATTCTTTGTTTTCATTTTTCAGGCATAGGAGTCATAAATGATTTTGCAAGCAATAATTGCCTAATTGGTTGCTTTTCTAGCAAACTGTCTGATAGAGAGACTCTCTTCCTTGCTCAAAATTAGCCTTTGGGGATGACTTTGCTCATTAATAAGTCTACAAATCTTTAAGGCAATGAGGTTGTGTTTACTATATTTAATAAATGTCTATGCTGTTTCCTGTCGTGAGCGTTTGATAAAAAAAATGTATTTTTAATTTGCGTAAAAGAAACACCACTTAAAAACAGATTTTAACAATTTTTATTGCAATCCTGGTCATTCCTTTTGGAGGGAAGGCAAAGAAAAAAATGTATCCAGGAAAACCCCTGCACATTGTAGTCATATTTTATAACCACAGCGCGATCAATCCTTTCGACTGCATCGTGATGTAAGCCTGAGATGATCTTAAATAATCGATACAGTCCACTTAAATACCTAACAATCCCTTTATTATTCAAACCAAGTGCGTTACCTTGTATTTACAGTGAAACGAAAGACGGGCCACATGCATGAGACCAATAAAAGAAATAACCCATCAGTGTGCAAAGCGCACATTGATGACTCGCTTCCGACGTGATTCACCCGAGTGAGCTAAAGGTGCAAGGCGCTCAGGTTTAACTCTCTTTAGGTGCACAAACTTTCGCTGTTGTATCACTGCATACATCCGTCTGAATAAAGTGAACGGCATGACATGTCTTGGGAAGGTTTTAAAGAGAGATAACACCTGCAAACTTTGGTTTTGAAGGCTTTAGCTGATGATACCTGACAGTCTCCTATGGAAGTTTCTCGAATATGAAAGCAGGAAATGCTAGCGCCCAATAAATAAGAGGCTTTCTTGAGGCTGGGATTTAAACACATCTTGACACACTGCTCCATAAAGAACACAGAGCTCGCACAGATGAATTCCTGGATACCTCAAATTCACCGTGGCAAAGCACGCCAGTAAACTCGGCTTTGTTCTCTTAACGAACAAACTGGCAAGCTCTTCTATTCCTGCTGATTATAATTTGCATTGTCTAAACAATGATAAAGCAAAAGCGTGAGATTTAAAAAAAAAAAAGAAAAAAAAAGAAAGATTTAAGAAAGATGTCGAGCCTCCAAAATCAAGGCAGCAAAAGCTAGCAGGGTTAGCTTGGCTCCGGGGTGACCGCACTGATGTTTCCGAGCACTGTCAGCTAAACGTTTATATCACTCGGGTTATTTTTACTTTATACACGCAGCGCAACGAAACACAGCGAACAATTAGACGTTTACCGTTCAAGGTCCTCCTGGTTGTGGATTTGCGGCTCTGTTTCCACCGGCACGTCGATGTCAACAGCTGCCATTTTTTCTGGAAAAGACTTTGAAGTGACGTAATTTCCGGAAATGGCTTTTTGTGTCACGAAAAAAAAATAGGTTACTACAAAAAGAAGAGAACACCGAATTATACAAAATGTACTTTTATCACTTCCTATAGCGGGGCATCTATCTGTAGTAATACGATGTATGCCCATTTATATTATGAATAAAACTGTATACATTTGGGAGAATTTGTTGCGATTGGAGGCTTGGACTTTTATTTTGAAGGATGTAGATGCGGGAGGTTTCATAAGTTCATTACACGCTTTCTTGTTATCAGTGTGGTATTTCAAGTTGTGTATACAATATACACACATTACTACACATTTTCCAGGAATGTCGCTGAGCATCGGACTCATTAATATTGCTGGGAAAACAAACAAAACAAATCATACATATCAATGTTTTAATTTCAGTTATTTTATGGCAATAAAAATGTTACTAGAAATAAATAAAATGTATCAACAATGGGCTGCTATTAGCTTTAAAACACTCAGTTCATCCCTACACCTTCACCTGTATTTTATTTATTCAATCATATCACTGAGTTCACCTGAAAGCATGCAGCTCCCTCTGCTCCTGCTCAAACTGCTTCTAGATTTTCCAGATAAACTTAAAAATATACAGGTGGATATGGTTCTTCTTATCATGTTAATACCTATGTTAGCAGCTGAAATCTCATTTAAAAACTGTTCAGAATCCAAACAACTGCATCCATCCCAAAGTATTAGGTCTAGGCAACAAGAATGATTTTAAATACTTTATTGCACCAATAATCATATTCCCTTTCTTAAATGTTATATTGCCATCATTGTGAAAATCCTGGTGTTCTTTATAACCTCTTTTAAAACCAATCTCTGGACTTGCAGCAAGAAAGTACTGACACTCTTGGGGTTACACTATTTTGCACTTGTCTACCCACCACTAGAGGGCACTAAGCTATTGAAATACAGGCGCTAGGAACAGATCAGCAGTGACTGAATCTGGTTAAAATACTGACGTGAAGTGTCACTTTACTTGTATCTATATTGGTAGTTATCAGTACTTCAAATCCTCAGGGGCTCAATGATAATTTCTTCTATAACCTATATACTCACATGAGCCATTAATTTTGTTCTATAATAAATGCAAACTAGATAAATATTAATAATTATAACATTTGACCATTTTTTTGAATCACTTGGCTATACAGTATTATTTAATGGTGTCTGTTCACTATAAAACTATAACAAGAAGAAAAAGACACTTGAGTCCCTGTGAAGAAAAAACAACCACAATGGTGTAAAAACCAGGACTATTTATAAGTTCATATGGAATACAGTATCAACATTTTTACCACATAATAATTTACATTATTGCAATTGATGCACAGTTACAACTAGTCATTAATTTTACTGGGTGACACTTAAAAATACATATTGCTCAGGGTGATTCAGCACAGCCATGTAGGGTAGAGATTTCTATAAGGAGAGGACACTGTTTCGTTTAGTTTTTTTCAATACACTCTATAAATAATAATTATAATGTGAAAGACACTTTAAAAACTTGCGGATAAAGCCTTTTGATGCGATGAATAGCACACACCCATTCATCTCTTCATACTGGACAAACAGCATCGAGCTGTTACAAAATCCTAATTTACTGGGAACACTTGAAGTCCCCTTATTTAGCTTTTCTTAAGGCAGCATAAAAAAGTTGCTAGATATAAGGAGTGTGTTGTTCAATGGACTGCAATTATTAATATTTCTAATTTTGATTTTCTATAATTACAAATGTGTTGTACTGTTATGTCTGCTCATATACCAGCTTCCATCGTGGACTGCCCACAGGAAGAGTTACAACTGCTGAAACAAAACACTCTTATATCTACATACAAATACATTATAATGTGTTATAAACCATTTATGTTTATGTACTGCTTATAAATGCTACCGTAAATCTGGGGACTTTAAGTGTTAATGCCTATGAGTCTATCTAAAATCACCTGAAAAACATATCATTGTGGCTCCTGGTATAAAGGGTTCTCAACTTTTGATGATTGAGATACAATTTAGGGAGCCAACATATGATTGAGAGCCGCACAGTAAAGGTGGACATATCAAACACTTGTAATGTTATGTGTATGTTCAGAAGATGGTAGCTTAAGTAATAATCATTTCTGATGTGGCTTAGAACTTTAAACCACTGGTATTTGTCACTGTTATGAAGGTTTATTCTGCTACTATGGCTAGAACGGAGTTTAAATTGAAGGAACATTCCCTTGATTTTTTGCTCTGCTGAATCATGATAAGACATGAAATGTGCAGTAGTGCACACTTTCCATGTAAAATGCTTCCAAGCACAGCACTTTGACAACCTTGGGCCTAAAATAAATTACAAGAAAAGGCATTTGTATTAGTTGATGGCTGTAAAAATGTAACTTTGTTGCGATTCAGTGTGCTCAGCCATACAAAGTTACAGTCTTTTTCATAGTTGTTCATATGGAAAAAACCAGATTCCTGTCTGGATTCTTTTGATTCAGATTTGGTTCTGAAAACTAAAGCAGAGATGAAGTATTTTTCCTTGTTCTCCCAGAGTACAACTTCCCAAAATGAAAGATTTTTTTGGCAACAAACACTGAGTAACATTTATACACCCTAGTGTATTATTTTCTTATTATTTTATAAATAAAACTATAAGCTGCTTATCATTATGGCTTCCAAAGGGGTCCGGACCCCGGGGAACATGCACTCAACAGTTTGCTGACAGGAGACAGCTGAGCTATGGTCCTTCCATTTTTAAGTATGAGACGCTGGTCAGTCAGCACAGAAATCTCAATCCACACCAGGGGATTGTGCTTTCTGCTCTTATGACTTGCCAAATTTGACATGATATGCTGTCCTCACTGTCTCTGCATAGTGTCCTTGTCACTCAAAGGGTGCTGTGATTTGTTTGCAGAAGACCAGTTTGATCTCTTCTGACAGTTCAGTTTTGGCTAGTTTAAGTCCGCTCTGCTGTTGGTCCTTCAGCCTCATGCTCACTGCTAGTAAGGAGAGAAGATAATAGGTGCATGTGTGGCCCTTAGAGGTCCTGGGGCAGGCCTGAAGAGTGTGGGACTGATCAGGGGACCCTGGATTATGGCTGTAGGACCTGGCGGCAGCCGTAGTGCCAAGGGTCCGGACGCCATGGTGCACAAGGCAGCTGGGTTAAGGGGGCTGGTCAAGAAGCCTGCTGGCAGGGCCTTGGATAGCTGCTTCTGTAGGGCCAGTTTAGTCTGAAATCAAAGACAAGAAAAGTGTTCAGTCTGAAGAAGCTTAAAGCTATACTAGCCTCTGTAAGGATGTACTTACACACAGTGCTGCTCAGAGTGAAATACATGTATCTGCATCTTGGCAGCCGTCAGATTTGCAAAAATGCTGACAGGTGCAAGGGACAGCACTTCATTGTTTGTGTTTCAAGTGATCTTGAATGGCCATGTGTGATTTAGACAAAAATAAAAGTAGACAAATGTGTGTGTGTGTGTGTGTGTGTGTGTGTGTGTGTGTGTGTGTGTGTGTGTGTGTGTGTGTGTGTGTGTGTG